>LS047406.1:65979-79852 GCA_900241095.1 Acartia tonsa | reverse complement strand
AATTTTTTTTTAACTTTTTCTTTTAAAATCTAAAATAAGAAATTGAATTATCAAATTCGACTCTCTCCTCCTCAAGTGCCCCTAGAGGCCTCTAGGGGCGTAGCCGCTAGTATTAAGATAAAGTTACAGCTTATACAAATTCAAAGAAATCACGAAACCTATACATGATTTTCAGCTGTCGATGGGGGCAACACTTAGTAGAATTGACATCCTTTATATCTGCCCCCCAAGTATTATTTTTGATTTATTTCGCTTGTTGGCTATACCCTATTCCGGGATAAGTTAGAGATATAGGAGGTATTCAATGTTTTGTTTATGTCAAGGTGCTTAAAATTAAAAATAAATTCGAACACATAAATGAGGGATCTAATGGGATTGATGAGACGATAAATTAATATACATCCCTAAATATGATTCATAAAAATTCCTATAAAATTATTGGTTGAAACGTTTGGACACTCAAATTAATGAATCAATCATTAAAAACGTTGGGGACTAGTGTAACAAACAGCCCATTATCCCATTCCTTCTAGCAATTAAATGTTACCTGTCACAATACCAGGAGTACAAGGCCTGATCAATATCCCTATTCTTTGGTCCCCTCCCAGTCATTTTTTTCATATGACCCTAAACAATCAACCATTTAATATATGAGCAATTTAAAAATAAATTTAAGGCAAGTTTTTTAAGAATAGAATTGGAAATGATCAAAAAATTTGAAAAAAATATAACAATATGTCTACAAAAATCCTAAAATCAATATAATTTCTTAAATTAGGAACAATTTAAAAGTAATTTAAAAGATTTTAACCAACGTTTGATATTTTTCTCCTTTTTAATCTTTTCAGGAAAGCTTTCCATATACAAAACAATAAAATATTCAAATGTTCCTTAGCAATGAGTTCTTCAAGTTTTGGAATTTGTCTCATCCAATCAAAAATGCGTCTGCGAGCCACGTTGAATATCTTAGCGGCTGCGTATTGACTGTGCTTCTTAGCGAACAAGGCAACTTCTAAACATATAGGTCTAGGTTAGCGTTTATCTCTTTAATTCAGTGGGAGGGTACGTCAACCCTCCCATGAAAAGGTCCAAGTTTCCTATAATGTCTTAGTTATCATCTAGAGGACTTAAAATTATAGTATTTGATTGTAAGCTTTTAAATTTAAACTTTCAATTGACATTTAGACCTTTGACAGCAACATTTACCTTTAAGAACGAAGAATACGTGATGTTAGGTTATGCAAGTTCTTTAACCACACCAATTTTTCTGCCCTTCTTATTAATGTTACACGATTGACATATCGGCTGTAATAAACTATTATTTACCATTCAAATTAAATCGTGGCAGATTTGCTCAAAAAATTCAAACCTACCTAGCTTAAAAGCCGGAGGGTAAGCAAGGTTTTGTGTTTCCTTTTTCATATCCTCATCTTCCATACCTTCCACATACAGTCTCTCCTCACGCCTACACCACGAATATTATATTAGTATAGAAAAACTACGCAATAATAAATTTCAATGTTTTTCGCAAGACAAAATTTCAGATTTTTTAAAAAGCAAATTTTTTTTTGAATTAAGATGACGAATCTCAAAAACAAAAAAGCACAGTGTATTTTAGGGGCATCAAAAATAATCAATCGATTAATTTAATCATCAGCGTTTCGTTACCATTTGTTATTAAGAATTTATTTTCATTTCTCTGATAAAAATCTCTATTTTTAGTCAAAAATGCATTAAGGAACCTTAAAGAAAATATTCACATTATAAAAGCAAAGAAAATTTTTTTCTTCTGTAATATAAAAGAGGCAAAAAGAAATATTCTTAACACTAAAAGCCTTTAGAAAATTCAAAATTGTGTGGTACTATATACATTTAGGCTAAGATACAGACTAATATTTGGAAAAACAAATAGTAGAACAAGACAGACAAACGTACAGTAATTAGTTTGGAACTTTGAAATGGGATTATGTTAGAAATATGATGGAAGGCACTCTAAGAAGAAAAATGTAAGGCTAAATACGACTAAGCGTCTGGCATATTATCAAAACCTTTGCCTTAAATCTTACATAATGTGGAATAGCCAGAAAGGACTATTTTCTTTTAAGCTCTTTGTTTATTTTTTTGGTCGTGGTTATTCCAGATTATTTGAAAGCCAGAGCGTGTCCCTTACAATGATCTAAAGTTAGGAGTTATGAATAAACATTTTGTCGAATCTAACTTTAAAGTTACCAAAATAATTGAAATGATTTTTTAAAAGTCTTAAATCATTGTTAGTCCTGTTCTACTATGAATTTTACGGAATACTAGTCTCTAAACCCTGCATCTCGGCTGTTCTGAATTCTATCAATCTTCAATAGAAATATCTTTAACCAATTTTCAGGATTTCTAGATTGATTCTGAGGGGCAGTGTGCAAGGGGAAGTTGGGATCGGGGAAAAGTAATAGGAATAAATAAAAGACACTGTTGTTGTATCAACATAAGACATAACTTTAATGTTGAGAACAAAAATTCACTGTTTTTATACTTATTCCATAAAACTTTTCCCAATAATTTCAGGAAACTATGTTCTAAGTTTGTACTAAGGATTTTAATAATTATTTAATTAATATTTTCAAACATTAAAAACTATGATATTAAAATATCTAATAGAAGCATATATTTAAGTATATCACAAAAATGTAAAAAGTAAATGCAAGATTTTTTATTTTACAAAGTTGTAAGAATGTAAACAAACTAGTTGAAGTATGAAATATCCTTAATGTTACAGTTAGGAAGTTGAAAACATTTCTCGGTGCTTAAAAAATGAAAAATGAAATTATTCATAAACACTCCAAAATTTATTAAAGATTTTTCTCCAAGTTTTTAACATAGAAATTTACATGATTGTTATTTATAAACTTTTTAAGTAATGAACGCATTTCTTTTTATTCTCATTTGCAAGATAAAGTTTCATCAAAGAAACCAAAGAGGAAAGAGATATCCTTTATACAACCTACTTTACGAGAACGATTAATTCTTAACAACCTTTGTTTAGAATGCAAGAAAATTATTTTTGCTATATAAATCAATTCTTAAAAAAGTTGTCATAAATATTATTCGTATAAATGAAAAAATTTTTTTGGTTAAACATTTCTAGGGTTGGGGGAGGAGTTTTGAAGGAAAGTCCATTTGGAGAAAACAAATAAAATGTTATGCAAAGAAAAATGATCCAAACTTCCCAACTGTTTTGGAAGTAGTTGTAGTGTAGTATGTTTCTTTTTATTGCCCTACCCATAAAATTTATTTTATAGTAAACAACATAGCAAAAATAAAAAGAAATCTTTAAAAAGTAGAAAAACAAATTTCTAAATTTCTAATTGTTTAAAAAGTTATACAGATCTTTTTTCTTTATCTTTTGCAATAATAATCAATCATGTCTTTAACTGGTCTGTTATAATTTTTTAGAATACTTATCCATGGAAATAAGTCCAGGGGATCAAAAAATGGTTTAACAGGAAGGGGCGGATAAACCTTGTTGAAATATTGAAATTCTATTCAAAGTTCATCTTGAAAATATGTTTTTCTACTTTTCCCCCCACAAATATTAGATATTCCATACACTAGCCTAGTGAATTGGTTTTTACAAAGTCCTATATTTTGGTATAATGTTCATCATTAACACTATACACACGCAGACAGACAATAACAGACAAGTTTTATGGGTGGGACACAGTCAAATGCTCTTCTTAAATCAACAAACAGTATATTAAGAATTCAGTGTTAAGTAGTAAAGACACTATAAAACTTTATAATTCAAGACTCAATTTTAAATAAAAACTAATTCTAATATACAGAATATTTAAATAAAAAATGTCTGTTATTGAAGAAAAAAATTCCATTTTCTACATAGGATAACTAATAGCTATTAACTAAAGAATAAATAATAATAATGATAATATAGGGAAAATATAGGGAAAATATCTATAAACTAAACACACAATAATGGGTTAGACCCATTGGTATTTACTAGATTTTTAGCTTCTTGGGGTGGCCAACAAAAAATCTGCGGCCAAACAGGTTCTTAGGATAATAATAATAATAATGTACAAACTATTAGAGATAACAAGATTTTCTGTTTTATATCTTGGTCATCAGTCTGGTTCCTTGGTTAGAAAATCTTGCCTCCCGTACAACTAGGGTTCTAATATTGGTCTAGTATCTACACATTTAGTTTTCTAATTAACAAACTCACAGATTTGGGTTCAAAATTTCAAGAAAATACAATTTTTAAGAATATTTGACTACACGCCATACTCTAATACAGCTTAGACATTTTCTTATGACGTCAATGAGGTCAATTTAGTAATAATACACAACAGGTCTTCAATCTGGCATGAAATCCAACATTGACCCAAACCTATTAATTTGTTTCTAATATTGATAATTACATATACACAGTTATCTACAGGGTTAGTTATGTACAGGGTTAATCTACAATTCATGGATATATTGTATTTCAACAGTTAAAAACTAGATATGGCTTAAAATTAATTAGTAGAATTATCTGTAATTTTTCAGATTATTTATAGTCATTGTATGTTGCAATATAATTTAAAGAAATTCTTTTGTTTTAAAACCATTAAAATACTTTTAAAACTACAAATAGTAAAAAACTAATTGTTTTCAATATTTAGTTAATTCTGTTTATTTATTTCAGCTTTATATTTATAAGTCATTTAATATTTTCTTATCTTTATTTATCTTTATCTACTTCATTTGTGTAAAAATGTTTACAAAAATATTTTGTCTCCTAAAACTATTTTGAGGTTTATTTTTCTATATTTTATGTACATGTCTGTTTAGGAAATAAATTCTGAAAACTAAGTTATAATAGAGAACAGACAAATAATCAAATAAACCTTCAATATTGTGAGAAAAAAAAGTTGATGGAATTTTCATTCCTGGCATATGCCCCCTTTTTCCGCCTCAACATTTTAGGTTAAATATAATAAAGAGAAACTTTGTGTAGGGCCTAGTTCTCTTAGAAGGGTGTATCTACCTCCCCTAGACAGTCACAAAAATTTGTAATAAAATTTGCCCTATCCCTGTAAACTTATAAGTGGACAAATACTTAAGAGTATAAGAATTTATTACTAGAATGTTATTATTGAGTTAAAATAGAGAAGTTTTGACACCGTAGCTACTTCATGATTATGGTCTGTCCGTACTTCCGTCACTTAAATACTTTGGTATTTTATATTGATGAATGATATTTCCCAAAATTATGTACGTTTGTTTCTACAGGGTTTGATTCTATGTATTCTAGCAAAGCTACTCTAAAGTTATTGTGTCTGCCTATTCTCCTGTTTGTTAAGCTAGTGCCCTCCTTTCATTATTTAAAAAAATAATTTTCTTCATATCCTTAATTTTGGATTGGATTTTAAAAAATCTTTTTATTTTTTTGCAGGCTCTCATTGACAATGTTCTCTCATTGCACTGGCTTAAATTCTAAATTTAAATTAAGAATTATTTCTTTTTTTAAAATTAAAAACACTTGTATCTTTTTAAGATTTGAAGATTCCTAATGGAAATTTACGAATGATAAAGACCTTTTTGAGAAAGGTCTAATATGTGTATTTCTAATGTAAATAGATATTACACTGTCACGTAAATTTACACAGGACAACCCAATCCACAATATGGGATAGATATAAGGATATACAAAACAAGTGTACAGCTAGATTTTAGATGTTTTTTTCTCCACTTTTTTCGTAGCTAGTCTATAGTATTGTGGAGATAAGACAATATGAGTAGGTGGGATTAAATACGGAATTGATTACATACTTACATACTCTACGGAATAATAATTGTTTGAACTGAGAGTATGCTATTTATTATTCATAATATCTTTCCCTACTCTACAAAAACCAATCCCCAATAAACAAGAAGAGTTTCATAAACTAAACAAAAAATATCTTTTCCCCATTTTGGAATCATAGCTACTTTTCTTAGAATAATCTTTTTTTCTTTTCTTTTACAAAAATGGATAATTTGTGAATTTTACACCTAAGTTGGTTTAAATGTCCCTCCTTTTTAATGCTTCAAATTTCAAGTGAATTAACACTAAGACACATTATTGAGTAAAAACTATTTAATCATTGTCAAAAAATCCGTACGACCAATCAAAAATCTTGTGTTTTTTAAATCTTTTCATATTAATCAGAATTTTTGATTCAGTCTTGCTATCATATAAACTTAGCCAGGATTTTATGAGTGTTCTCATTCTTGTCTAAATATCTGTTTAAGTTTGAGAAATCTTTGCCCCAATTTTTTGCAAGTTCTAAAGTTTAAAAAAATAATATTTCATAACTTATCAATATAGAAAAGCCTTTTACTTTACTGTAATATTACCCATCTTTAAAAACCGCTATTTCATTGCATAAAATTGAAGATATTTTAAGAGCAATACATATTCTTTCAAGATTAAGGGCCAGATCTATAGTTCTTTTACTACAGTTACCCAAAATATATGAAAAGCCTGTAATACACAGTATAGTTTACTGTGACGGTAAGACAATAAAGATATGTAGAAACGTTACTCTATATGTTTGACCAAACTGCGGGTAAAATATACAGGAAACGTAAAGATAAAGAGGTCTAGATACATGGATAAAAAGAGCCATAAATAGTTGAAAAAATGATACTTTATTTCAACGCAGTACGTAAGTGTCTATCCATCTGTAATGTAAAATTTAATTTACTATCTTGCTATTTAGCTCTCAATTTCTCTCAATCTTTTAATAAATTTTGATTGTTAATCATTCTTTTAAAAAAATTGTTAATAAAAGAATCATTTTTAGACCATAGAAGAGTAAAATATTTTAGCCAACTTCACTTTCAATGGCTGCAGACAACCTTAGATTCTACCAAGAGATAAAGAGAATGAGAGGGAGGAAGGGGGCAATAGTTTCAATTAAATTTATCAACTAGTTTTTACCTAAGATAGCTTAAAATTTAAATATGGGGGAGAAAGGTCGAAAGGCCAAAAATTGCTTATGTTTTATTTTTTATATTAATAACAGCAATGTACACTATTATTTAAAATTCAGGTTAGGTTTAATATTCATTACCATTTCTAATGTTTTTGTTTGATAATAAGTAAATGGCGCTTAAATAAAATTTTTATTTATAATAGAGAGATGGAAAATGTGATACAGAGAGAGAGACAGGAAGAAGGAAAAAAGACAGAAAAAATTAATAAAATTTTTGTAGTTTTGAAATACTGTTATGTAACAATACAATTCAAAATCTACTTCTGGCAAAGTATGAATCAAATATTTGAAAACCAAATGATAGAATATGACAGAGAAAATTCTGAATGGATGGAAAGGGCATTAACATTTGAAAAGAGATATCAAGCTAAATTAGATTTTTATTTTTATCAGGTTAGTTCTATCATTTATTGTTTTTATAAACTTATAAAGATCTAGATTTGATATAAGGGATGTTTTATGTACATAGGTTTTTTTTCATTTTGAAAATGGTTAGGTCACATTTACCATTGAACATTAAAAACTATAAAAGAGAAAAAAAGAGGAAATATTAAATTCTAGTAAGGTCACTAAAGGATAGAGCAACAAAACTATACAACTTTTAATTTTCTTTAAAATTTTCAAAAAATTTAAAAATAATACAAAGAGCAAGGAATTATATTAAATAGGAATTAAATAAAGTCAGTCAATTACAAATTCAAAGTTTCTATGAATTTAGTGTTTTTTGTAGCTATTTTTATGTTTTTTCATTATTAAATTACTAAGTATCGTTTACCATGCAGATTGAATTGTAAATTGACTGTTGAAAGCTAGTTACTAAATAGAGATATGCCTATGTAATGTATATACATAAAAAGGGAACTAGTCTAGAGCAAAAACAAAATAATCTCTTAATTGTACCAAAATTAAATCCTGTTTTCAAAATTAAAAATATTTTGGTTAAATTAAAAGAATATTATCAATAATTTTTAACCTTTTTTGGTTGAAAGTGTAAAAATACAAACATGACAGTTTTTCAATCTTAATAATATTGTTTTTTTTGTAACTAAAACAAATAATACTAGAAACTGCATTTTTCAATATTTTGAAAGGAAAAGGATGAGATTGAATGATATCATGATTGTAGCTTAACCTTTGGAGATAGAGACATACATTCTTAAAAATAAATAGCAGAACAGATTAAACAAATTATGTAATCACCCAGCCAACTAAAAAATGTGTTTCTTAGTGCCTGAGCTATAGCCATCAGCCATTATCAAAAAGAGCGTTTTACCCCGAATTGACCTAACCAATAAAAACCTTCATTTATGTTTGTGGTTCACTATCATTTTAAAAATTGCCAGAAAGATTTGTATACTTTTCAATTCTTGTTCTACAATGAATTTTTAAGAATGTTTTGTCATACAATTTGGCATTTCCTCTAAACACATAAATGATACAAATAAATACTTACTTATGTAAAAGGGTAGAGAAAGAAGAATATAAGGTTTATATTTACACAGCTATTACCCACTGCTGCTATATCATTGATTCAACAACTACATAAATTACTAAAAAACAATGTATAATGGATAATATACATCTATAATTATGCATATAATTAGGATAAGAAATTTGGGGTTTTACTACCTTTTAATTACAATTAATATGTTCATATCTATACATATGAAGTATAAGAGAGTCTATTAAAAGGGGACTATGTATAAAAGGAGCTCTATGTCTATTATCTAAATGATAAGACATCTATAGAAAACATGAATTTCTAATGGTTGGTTGTATGTATATAGTAGTAATAAGTCTAGTTGGGTTCTATTAAGATAGTTGTAGAGTCCCTCTATCATCATAAATAGATTTCAGAAGTGGAAACCTTTTTGCTTAACTCAAATATCAGGAACAAGTATTTACAAATAGTTGAACAGGACTAATTTTAAATCAAGGGAAGAAAATTGTTTAATGTTTATGTTTACGAAAATGGCATAAATGTAACCCAAATACTTGTAAATAAATCCATTTATTAATAAATATTCATTTACTCAAACCCTTTTTTACCACTTCCCTCTGTTTAAGTCTTTAAATAGATGTTAATTGGATTTTTAAAAATTATTTAACTCACTTAAGGTCCAATAATTTATTATTATTGCAAATTTAAAATGTTTAAATATAAGTCTGTTCCGTACAACTATTTGTGAACAAAACTTTCCCTCATTCCTGGTCAAATTTATTTTATTGGCCAGAAATCCTGGAATAAGAAAGGTTTATTTTGATGTTCCTCTATCATTAATTATTCTTTGATTCAGGAAATATTATTTGAAAAAGAAATAGTTTAAAAGTATAAGAAATAAGTCTTGAAATTCATCAGTATCATACTATGAATTTTTATAAGCTTATTGAAAAAAAACATTTCTTCTTTTCTTTTTATATTTGTAGTTTATAGACATTAATAAAAAATGCTCACCCATGTAAAAAAAATTCTCTTGAGAAATAGAAAATGTTCTGATATAAAATAATCTATTCCTTTACTTCAATTTTTTAAATCAGATAAATTGTACCCTTTTCGTCCTTTTTTCTGTTTTTTTTCTTTATATATTTAAAAGTTATAGAAAATAATCTTGCCAATAGCTTATTGTTTTTTATTAAGGTTAGATTGGTATGAAAATTTAATAAATCAAAACTGAATTCTATTTATTTAAATCTTTTTTTCATGAGGGACTCTCTATCTTTCTACACAAAATAAACAACCCAAGGAATCTAAATATATTGGAGATATACATGGGATTCCAACCTTCTTAGGATGAATGGCACCCTGGTTACGACAAGTCAGGTTGAATGGCCCACCGGCTAAGAATTCGGACTATTCATATGATAATCCGAACCACTTTAACTCTTCTAGAAAAGGGATAATATATCAGTTTCAACAGAGTGATTAAAAAAATAGTTTTTCTTAAAATCTTACACAAAAACACTAAATTCTGTCATTATTAAAAATATTTTATATTAGGTCGTCAACATTTACATATATAGGAAAAAAGACCAAGGTATTAGAAGTTTCCTTTTCAATATAGTTCTTTTTGAAATGAATCTTGGATAGCCCTGTAAATTTTTACTACAACAATAAAATGATATATTCTAGGTCAGAAATCCATTGCTTAATAGACCAAACCAATTACTTTCGACCCTTTCAGGAAATGGCCATTAAGTTCTTTTCTATTTTTAGATTCATTATGAATTCAAATTTTTATGTATTTGTCAGTAAAGTATGGTAGTTAGCTCAATTATTTTTTTTATGACTTTATTGTTTTTTTTTCTTCTTTTGGTGATCTTCAAATTGTTCGCAGCCTGAGGTCGCTAAAAATACCTTAAAACCTAAAAATAGAACAAAACAAAGAAAAAAACAAGCAATAAAAAACGTAAGCCAAGCAGAAACTAAAAATGTCTACCTATTATGCCAGAGTAGGAACCATTTGCAGGTTTTTTCAATCTCAGTGACGGTGTACTCCATGAGAATGTCTGCAACTTTGTTTTTCACGGCTGTTAGAGTCACCTAAAAGGAACGAAAACAGGTGACATAAGAAGTACAAGAAATATAAAAAAAATAAGAGCAAAATTTTAAAAAGTGGGCATTTATTCGTTTTTTATAAACATTTCCAACTATTTCAGGTTTACAACAATTACTAGAAGCAAATTTTTAGGTCTAAAAAAAACATATGTTTATCTGTAGAAAAGTTGTTCTAATGCATGATACTCAATGTGGACTTTCTTACATTACCTAATTGTAGAGAGACGACGAATATGATATAGACCCTAATGGTAAGTTGAAAAATGTGTATCATACATAAAAATTTGGTATCAAAAAGGCATAATAACATGTATAAAATTGACGTAAAACATTCTGGTCACATATAGGTTATACCTACATTTTAGGAATCTCTACACAATTATTGTCATCGATTGAACAACAAGAGTTACTTTTTTGTAACTCTAAAAGTTAAAAGCTGCTCTTAAAAATATACACATTTTACAATAAAATTCATTTTTAGAATAAAAAAGGCTTTTGATTCTTATGTACTAGTTTGTTTCTTAAAAACAACTCACCGGTTTATTTTGATATCTATACTCTCGCAGCCAGTGGATAAATTTTTCATCGCCTGAAACAAAGTTGGTTGAATTAAAGAGTTGATAGTTGGTAGATATGATTTAAGAAAGAATCATGTTCTTGACGTAAAATCAAGGTTAAAATGAAATAGAATATATTTCTAGGGACAGAACGTTTATTTTCCAGTTTTTCGGACTCTAAATGTAATCCTATAATATAAAGTAGTAAGTTTTTTTTTGTCTGAAGCATAAGAAATCGGAAAATATCGATACGAGTTGGTTGTACTTTTCAGGGTAGCTATATAAAAGCCTAGAGGTGGTTTTAGACCCATGACCTACCATAATATTGATAAAAGACCCCCTATTTTGTGTTAGTTAGACTAGTCCCTTATTTATTAAAGGGTATAATTGTTTAAATCCTATTTTTTTTATCCGGGCTCCAATACTGGGATGGAATATACCATTTTATCTTGAGCAAGTGTTGTTAAGAGCTGTGTATATGTACATACTAATGTTTTACTAGTTCTTTATTTTGTACATGGAGTATTGAGAAAATTACTGCGAAATATCAGGAATAAAACGATGGGTAAATTTGCTAAAATATATTTATAATGGCTACGGTAAATCTTATAAAGAAATATATACAAACACACACGTTTTGGAGACCACTGCTTTAAAGATCATTGGTAATATAAAAAGGATAATAAAGCATCAAAATATCTATGAGTTATTTAAAAAGACAAAAACAAAAATTACACTCTTTTTTTATTTTGTAAATTCTAAGCTGAAAGATTTAAGAAAAATAATATAACATATTACCCAACCCTTTATCTGGTGTAAAAATATCCCTACATACATACACTCATATAAAGTAACAAGATCTTTATGACTCTCTTTTACACACACAAGGGGATATGCATAGCAAAGGGGGTACTTGCTTAGGCAGGGATGTTTAGGATAGACGATTACAATTATTCTATTAGCAAAAATAATATACATGTGATTCTGTCCGTAGGTTCTAATACGTTGTCCATCAAGTTATCAATGAATTTTGTAATCTTTAAGTTTAATTCGTCATTCGTTAAAAAAATTTTAGATAGTTTGTGATCAGTCAAAATTTATTTTTTCTCATACTCTCATATCTTTCGAGCCCTATTGGTCCAAAATATTTATTAATTTGTAATTACAGTTAATGTTCTTTTTCTTTAACATCTATAATTAAACTAATATTTACTGAATTCGCTTTAGAAATTATTTCCCTTTTTACCAAAATTGAGTTAATTTCTACCTCTCCCTTTTTAAGGGAAATATTTGAATCAAAGCCTTGGAGAGAAAAGTTAAATTTGTGATAAATTTCCTTCCTTTGTCCCTGAGTATAGAGTTATTCTGCCAGGGAATATACTTAAACATAATATGAACATACCTTAGGAATATGAATATATATCTTTCTATCTTGTGCTGTATCTCGCTACTTGCGGCTACTCCCCTAGAAGCCTCAAGAGCACTAATAGTAGGAGGGGCAGGGTCGATCATTCCCTCCCCTCCCCATTTTCAAATTATGTTTTTTTATGAAGTGGGGTTATTTTTTCTAGGAGCTATTTCTCTTAGGAGGTTGGAGATTCTCTTCCTAAAATAGTTATAAACCCTCCCTGAATCTAAGAGGAGAACAATATAGATTCAGTGGTTAGCGAGATCTTTTGCTTCAGACAAAAAAAGCTTACTACTTTATATAATAGGACATAACTATCTAACATGAGTCAAACTTTAAGAATATGAACTAAACATACATTATTATTTATCTTATTATCTATCTAACTATCTGACTATCTATCTAGCTGTTTACCTCTTTCTTTAAAGAATGAATTTTGAGTTGAAGATTTGTCCAACTTTTCAGATTCTTTGACCCAACCTGATACCGTAGAATGGTGAATTCCAAACCTAAAAACATATAAACGTGTTTTTAAAACTAAATTTCATAATATTTTGAATAGACGTATATTCAATAATACAAGTTTAAAGTGCCTAGGAAATGAATTTCAAGTCTAAATATTTGGAAACTAAATTATAGAAAATTAAAATTTGTAATAGCCGTGAGCAAAAAAAAACTTACTAACTAGAACTATAGAGTAACTTCAAACATATTTATAAACATTTTTTTTGAAGAATATAATTACCTATGAGGAAAAATAAAACTTAAATTGTCACTTTCTTGTTCTATTCATCAATCATAAGTAATAAAATACTAATATATAGGGCCGATATTAAAATGCTTTACCTTTTTATTGTTAAGAAATTTATATAACAAAGAAGGTACTGTTGCAATATTAAAATTTGCATTTGGGGAAAATATTTGACTCTATAAGCTTCACATAAACGGAAATAAAGGCTTGAAAATATAGAGTGCAAGCAGCATACAAACAAAAGGGGTGACCTATTTAAACCATTTAAGCGTATATAAAAGTAAATTGTAAATTTGGAAATCTATGTATATATATTTAATACTTCTAATGGAAAATGAATATTTGTTATGATTAACACCGTACCTTTATATTTTGTACATAAAAGTTTCAATAAGACTAACTAATTTAAGTTAATAGAAAATATCCCATTAAAGGGAGTGTGAACGTAAAAAAATCTCATCTGATTATCAAATCTTAACATTTTTTAAGCACATTTCACTACACTGATCAACCAAAAACGTCCTATTAACAAAAATATCCAGGAATAATGCCTTGATTTTATGGTATTTT
>LS047406.1:12736-36233 GCA_900241095.1 Acartia tonsa | reverse complement strand
TCATAAGATTAAAACCAGTTTTTTTAGCCGGTGCCTTCGGCACCACGGGGCTAAAAAAAACTAGTTTTAATCTCATATTTGTACTTTCTATATCCGAGGAAAGCCGTTTATAATACGATGCGAGAAATAACTATTCCAATATCTATATTAAGGTGAGTGTTGACACTCTCCCTTATGATTCTTACCAGCCACGTATTATATTTTTACTTCAATCTAAAGTTTGATATTATCAGTAATACTAAAACATAATGTATAACTATATCAAAGGTAATTTAGCACATTTCATGGCTATTGCAATGAATAATTTATTCAACATAATACTAATTTTATCATATCTAGTGGTATAATCCCTGTAACCGAGAATAGACCCCCCCCCCGTTCTATTTTTTCTTTCTCTAAAACTTACAACAGGCCTATGTTTGGTTATTTATTGACCTATAATTGAAGCAGATACATTTTAAGTTACACTAAGTTTTGTTATGATTCTTCATGTATGTTTAAAAAACCTAAATTTCCGTAGAATATATTCACCTCTAAAAATATCTACCCTGTTTATGTACTTTCTATAATAAAATTTAAATTTGACTGTTAAATAAAAATTTTCTAGGGCTTCCATAATAATTAAGAAATGCATAATAATATTTTGATGGTTTATCCTTTATATTCAAATTTTAATATTAGTAGACTTTTAGTAAAGCTACTCTGAATTAAAGTGTGTCCGTTCGTTTGTACGTACTTAAAAATATTTTATAATAGTAGCTTAAGACTACATATATACATATATTTTAAACGAGACATGAAAATGTAACACACACTCGAGGTACTAAATAGGATGGCAAATTCAGAATATCTTTTCTAGTACCATAGTGAAAAATCAATTTTCTACGGATAGTAAAATAAAAATCATACTAAAAAATGCGGAAATATTATCATACTAAAACTTTACCTTGATAATTAAGTAATTAGTAACAACGTTCTCTTTTTATTTACTTAAGACTATTAATATTCATTTTTAACTATTTGGACAGATTTTTTTTATATATTTTATAGTAAATAATGTAAGATGGCTGCACTCCAACTAACCTTTAATTCTTGTTGAGTGAGTTGTCCCTGTTCCTTAACTCCAATTTCTTCTCCTTTCCTTCTCCATTTAGCCAACCATTTCCAATACCAACCATCACTGGCCTGAACAAAAAAGATTAATAAAAACCTGGTTTGAAAATTTAACGTCAATGTTCAAATTTTAAATAAGTGTACATTGTCGAATTTGACGAATGACCAAAGATGATTAAATTACGGAGAACAAGTAATTTTTACAAGCTTTGTCTAGAAGTCCTTACTATGCAGGGTTATGAGTTGCATAAACTCAAATACGAATAGACTTACTTCAAGGAAATGTTTACATTATGATCTACTGATTAAAAAGTAAACCTAATTGAATAGAAAAATATTTATAAATTTCAACAGATTAAATCATATTCATTTTCACAGAAAATATATGTTTATTTGTAAAATTTAAGTTATAAAATTCTTTGCATTAAAATTTATACAGTTGACATTTTGATATTTAAGGACAGCATAATGAAAATTTTAAAAAAGGACTAAACATTTAAAAAAAAAACATTTGATTCATAATTTCATTGAACTTAAGCTATATACATGGCGACTAGATGGACAAAGTGAGTAATAGTGTGAATTTTCAGGGGTTGATATTGGTTAAATATCTTTAATAGCAGCCATCACATTTCTTTTGATAAAAACTTGATACCATTATAGATGGAAAAAAAGAGTTAAATAGTAGATACATATCAGTTCTAACAAAAAACCTCAGCCTTTTTTCCTATACAAAACCTTAAATATTTTATTTTTAAAACGTTGATTCCATTTATATTAAATAAAATGTATTTACATAGATATTCCAAGGGTTATGAGATTGCTGCCTTCGAAAGAGATAAAAGTATTCTAAGAAATATTTAGAGTTTAGATACTAAAATTAAAATCAAACGGATTAATTTGTATAGCTAAAGACAAAGGCTTGTAGTAAAAATAATCTTCAAAATAGATATCCAATGAATAAATGTCATATTGCCACTTAAACTTCCTGCAGAGGCATAATAAGGGAGATACTTTTTTGTTGTTTTTGTTTTCTTTCTTTAAAGGGCAAGTAATAAGTAATCTCCATTTAAAATATCGATTTATAAAGACACTTGTCCATAAAAATGTATTGTTATAGCTAAAACTCACATACGGACGTTCTGACATGATAATAGAGTTACTATGCTTTCTACAATTATTATTTTCTATAGGATAATTCTAATTCAGAGTTAAGGATACCTATCCCTGTCACTGACTTGGTCCAACCAGTGTGAAACCTTAAAAGGTCTGTATGTTGAGTTGTAAGGATTCAGTTAGTGATTGGTTCAGTTGCTCCGTAGTCCAGGCATGAGTTACAGATAGACATATGTAATTGTTACACTGTGCTAGCTTAAGGTTTGTACAAATAAACTATTTCTTGTTAAAACGAACTTTTGATTTTTAAACTTATTTCATATCAATTTTTTTATAGTAGTATTTTTAAAGGGGGTTGTTATTTTCTTTTTAAAAAATAATTTTTTTTATAAACCCCATTGTAAATTAATATTATTTCACAATTAGTTTCATAACTTTTTAAAAATTTGTTTCATGATGTTATATGTATAAATCAAATAAACTATTTTAAATTTTTCTTAGGCAAAAAAACTATTTATGTGTTTTGTAATAATTTTGCTTAATATTGCCCAAAAACTATTTTTAAAGTTTTTAAGTCAGAAAATAAGTATGAAACAACTTATTGTCATTTCCCATCCCCTGTAAATTATATTTTGTCTATTAAATATTATTTGTTATCTGGTCTAAACGTAATTATTAATATTTATCTATTTCTAATCAAAACCACCATTGAAAAATAATATAAAATTCTAAATTTCAGGGAAACATCAAAATAATTTTAAGTTCTTTTTTGTTAAAATGTATTAAAATGTTGCCCCAAAAATATATAGTAATTATTTAGATGCCCAAGGAGGACCCTGAGGTTACTAATCTGCGGACAGAGCTAGCCAGTCTAGCCAAGTCAATCAGGGAGAAGGCAGATGCAGTCAGGTAAATATATATTAAAACTGCTGATATTGCTAGCTAAACAAGTATTTCAGGGAGAAAGCAGATGCAATCAGGTACTTTAATTTGCAATTTAAATACAGACATAGCCTACTTATCCATTACATCTGGGAGAATATAGAGACAGTTAGGACATTAAAAATATACAAACAAACAAAGCATGCATAAATAATTTTTTTTATTTGTGGGTAGATCTTAGAATATAGTTAAATTTTTATTATCCTAATCTGTTATCATACTTGTCTCCTTGTAAATTCTAACATTATCATTAACAATGTGTTCAAATTAAAATGTTGTTTAAAAAACTTTAAAATAGATCTTCCCTGGAAAACTTTTATGAGTTTCAAACAATTTCAAATTTTGCTTAGCTTTTTCTGCCTGGGTTTAAATGAAAGTATATAAAATATGTGAAATCTGAGAAAAGTTTTGTATAAGCTTTATATCACAATTTACATTTAAAAAAGAGAATGAAAAGAATACATACATACATTTAAAGTCCAGGTATGTGAATCCATATAGAGAAAAAAATTTAAAAGAAAACACAATTAACATATTTTAATTGAGTATATTAACATAATCTAAGTCTATCTCCTGAAAATATTAGTAACCAATATCAAAATATGCCTATCATTTGTAATTATCTTAACAGTAAGTTTTTGCTTATATAATTTCTACAGACTTAGATCTTATATCTTCTATAATTCCAGCTCTTCAACTCTGTAAAAGATGAAACATTTGAATTTATATTTGTTATTTCTATTCCAGGGATGATGCTGGACTGGGGAGCAATGGAGCTAAACCTGGAAAAGCATCCACAAAGAAATTGCTCAAGGGTCACATCAACAAGGTTAATCCTATTGATTTTTGACATTTTGTTGAAAAAAAGTAAAAATGTTTCATCTATAGGTAGATAAATTATGTTTAGGTAACATGTGTTCACTTCTCTGGAGATAGCCGACATGCAGTCAGCGGCTCTCTGGATGGAAAACTCATTGTTTGGGACTGCTGGACAGGGAATAAAATGCAGGTATGATAAAAGATATGCATGTAGATTTCATAAATAGTAAATTTATAGTTCACATGTATTATTCTATACTATTCTAGGTGATACCATTACGTTCAGCCTGGGTAATGACAGCAGTATTTTCTGACAGTGGAAACATGGTGGCCTGTGGAGGAATGGACAACTGCCTTACCATCTATGATCTTAACAATAGGGACACCAATGGAGTTGCTAAGGTAATTCAAACTTGTCAATTTCTGAGCAAAATAAATGCAACTGAATATCATTTTATCAAATCTTTTATGTGATGAAGTAAATATTTGTACTAGAGAATGTAAGCAAAATGCAAGTGAAAGTTACCAAATGTGAATATACTATTTACTTTAGAATAAATTATGCTCTGCTATGAATACATCAGTAACCCATATCTGTCTGAAAAATGATATTTTTTGATGACATGAAGGAAATGTTATTAGATGCTCCGAGAAATTGTGGGATATGAAGGGTTTCTGTCAAGTGCAAGATTTCTGGATGATAAATCACTTGTTACTGGGTCTGGAGACATGAAGGTTATTATTTAGTTTTTTTTTTAATTTCGTGCAATTTTAAAATATATTAATTAACAAGCTGAAATTGGTGATTTACAATCAAATTCTGCATAGGTGATGCACATTGAAGTAGAGACAGGCAAAAAACTACTTGACATGAAAGGCCACAATGGAGATGTAGCTGCCCTAAGTCTGTGTCCAACAGAAAACAACACATTCGTAACAGGATCAGTTGACAGGACAGCTAGAATCTGGGACCTACGAACACCTGGATGTACACAGACTCTGTGGGGACATGAGTCTGATGTAAATTCTGTCAGCTTTCATTCGTCTGGTGTTATGTTTGTTACTTGTAGTGAGGATAAAACTGTTAGACTTTGGGACATAAGAAGTGACCAGGTGAATATATTGTTAATTTTCTTTATTTACAAAAAATCTAAATAGACCATTATGATTATACTTCATTTTTGTACTCATTATTAGACTCTTTTGTTTAAATATTATAAGTTGTAGTATACTTCTAATGTTGTGCTACCTTTGAACATTGCTGTATTTTTAAATAATTGTATAATAGGAAGTGTGTCAATACAAAGCAAACACACCAAACTCCTCCTTTACAAGTGTTGGTGTCTCCAACTCAGGCCGGCTCATCTTTGGCTCTAGTGATGATTCCACTGTCCACATGTGGGACATTGTTGGCACTCATAATGGAGTGTTGTCTGGGCATGACAACCGCATCACCCAGCTGTCAGTGGCCCCTGCAGGGTTTGCCATCGCCACCTCCTCCTGGGACAACAATGTTCGGATCTGGGGCCTGTGACGTCATCAGGGAAATATAGCATTTTTTCATTATTATTTTGCATTTAATATTCAAAATAATTCAAAATCAACAATTTAATCATTTATATTGTAAATCATAATCTATAATACAAAGTAGAAAGATGTCTATCAGGATAGCTTCTCATAGGTCCCGGGAAGGTTTATAACTATTTTCTTGGGGGGTGGGACACCCCAAACACCCCCCCCAAAAAAATTTTTTTTTTTCTTTTTATACGAAAAATTGGTTGATCAAACCTCTTGGGGCAAAGCCCTTAGAGGCTAGGGGCGAAGCCGCTAGTAGTTTAATAAATCATTCTGTACCAACTTTGAAAAAATCAATTTATTGATCTATCATAATGCTTAGATATGAACACCTTGAACAACGCAGAATATTGTAAAATACAAAAAGTCTATAAGACCCTACATACATGCCAATTATGATATATACTTTGCAACTATATTTTTTCTCAGTAATCTTACAAAACTCCTTGAAGTATCAACTTATAATCTCAATTCAAAGCACTTATCCCTTCCAAATCTTATTTAAAACTAATACACTCTAATATAAATATCCTTGTAAAATTCTTTGTTACGCATTTACTTCCGAATTATCACATTATCATTTAATCAGAATCTCAAGCCATAACTATTATTTCTCTTTTGCCTAACTTTCATTGTCAAACTCTTCTTCAAGTTAAAGATGTATAATTTTGCGATTATGAAATCTTTACGGAACTGAATGTACAGCAAAACCTGCATAAATTAGCCCGGGGGTAAGTCATGACCTTTATTTGTAATATTCGTACTATATTTCAAAGATTGTGAGAATTATTTTAAACCAAGGATGAAAACATTCATAAGCAGGAAAACCAACAAACAGACAAATAAAGCAAGTTATATCCTTATAATAAAGTAACAGGCTGTCTAGCTGTCTGTTTGTGTGTATAATAAGGTTCTCCTTTACAGGGTAGCTTCTCATAGGTGCTGGGAAGTTTTATAACTATTTTGGGGGAGGATACCACCACCCTTCCAAGAGAAATCGAACCTATAAAAAAACCTCCTCAAGTGCCCATTGGAGCCTCTAGGAGCGTAGCCGCTAGTAGATAATAAATAAGTTTATGCCTATTAGAATTCCCTTTCCTTGAAACTTATTTGATTGAATGGATAGTAGTAGGGGAATAGTAAAATATAACAAGAATAAAATATTGCAAAACAAGGATCTAAAGATTTCCCATCACCCCCCACCTGTCTTTATTCCCCCACTTACCTTAAATAGGCAAGGGAGGTTACCTCATTTCTAAAACTTATATCAACCCTTTTTAATTTACTTAATTTAAAGTTCTCATAGTTAATATAAAAATATTATAACTAGAATGGTAAATTTTCAGTGTGGGCATATATTCATTTTGTCATTTTCCCCCCTCCCTACCCCAGCCATAATATTGTCCACGCCCTTGCTGTGGTGTATAAGTTTATCATAGTAATTATCAAAGTAAAATGAGAAAGTAAAACATGAAAGGTCCGGCCAAAGTTTGCTAACTGCAGTCAAAACTTTATAGATACATAATATATCCATTTAATAGAATATTAGAATATTATTTTGCACTTTTATAGAGAAAAAGTGGAAAGATATGAAGTTTTAAGATTTCCTAATAAGATAATCACTTCTTTCTGGTGTTAATAACCATATTATATGGGGTCTAAAATTAAAAAAAAAATATTCTTGAACTTGATAATTTAAATAAGCAAAAGTGTGGGGAAGGCCGTTATATAAGTTTGCCTTTATTGCCTAATTGTTTATGCTTTCTCGAAATAATCCAAGGAAATAAAAAGCTATGTTTATGTTATATCCAGCAAAGTTTCCGGTATCATGAACCAAATTTCCCAGATAGACCACACATCTCACCATCAGCCAAAAAAATTCTGGTTTAATATCGCCCAGATACTTAGGTTAGTAACTTTCTTGTAATTAAGGTTTGTCCATTTGTCTTATTTTCCCTCCAGTATACTATTTTTCTCTCTATACATGTTAGAGAAATGTGATTTTAATGCTAGTTTTTTTCCATACCAATATATATCTTTTTAAAACTCACTTTGTATGTCTTGCTGTTATTATTGTATAGCTTATGCATGTTTTTGAGCTTCGCTAATTGAGATTGCTAATTTTCTTGTTTTCTTTTTTATTGATGATAAAAACAAGCCTGTTCCGTTACAATAGACTATCATAATGTTACAGGGATATGCCAAGAAAAGTTATTTTAATCTTTTTCCTTATTTAAAAGCTATATAACACATCATTTTGTACTTGGGAAAGATTGTAAAGCTTCTACTGATCTTTCTCTGCAAACAGAAAATATATTATAAAAAAATCTTTAACTTTTTAAGTATCTCTATATAAGGCTTATTTGTATGTCTGTCCGTTTTTTTGTTGATATTTTTTGACGCTTTTGGAAAAAATGCCGGTAACGATTTTTTTATTTAACGTTACCGGCCAAATTATGTTGTTTATTTTGATTTTATTTTCAGAACAGTGTTCTCTTCCGTGTTAGTTGATAAAGCTCTTCTTTATGTGTTTATGTATGTATACATCTGTTTAGTTAGAAATAAATCTTTAGACTTTGTAACAACCAGTTTTTTTGTTTGTAGAAATCTACTCTATAAGTGTTTCTGTCTGTTACTGTGTGAGTAATACTTTAAATATATCTCTCCTCCCACTTTCACGCATCATTTTCTTCCATTTTATGCTTGTAATTCCATTAGAAGCTATTCATACGAATAAAAAATAAATGTGTACTTATATTTATAGCTTTTTGTTTGTAGCAAAATTTGTGGTAAGTAAATGTTCCAATAAGGTTCCGCTCTTCAATAATGCTAGATATTTGTCTAATAATCGGTTTCTAGGATTTTTATTCCAGAAATAGTTTCATGAAAGTATTAAGTAAAATACAGTGAATGAATGGTGTTTGATGTCTGATTGATTCTTAATGATCAATAGAGATATTCTTAAACATAGGGAGGGTAATTTAATAAAATACAAGGAACTAAATTTATTAGAATAATATTAACTTTTATTTTGTATTTAAATCTATTTACAATTTTGTGGATATCCAAAGCTACATAAAGCTGTATGAATAAAAGCCGATGCAACCAACTTAACCGCCGGCTAATACCGATTAAAAAATAAATAAAAACATTCAAGCTGTAAATTTTTCTAAAAACCAGGGCCCAGCCAAACATTATTTTATCTCAAATAAAGACCAGAACCAACATGACAATTTAAAATAATTATAGACAGGCAATGCGTATATTGCCTTTTCTTACATCCCTGCATGATTTCTAGCCAACTATTCAAGATGATAAATCATTATCTTCTTCGCAGGATATAGTTTTATTTCAGAAAATTAATAACAGAAAAAGTATTGATTTAGCATAATAAATCTTTGAATGTATATCCTCTGAAGAGGTCTAGAACCCGAAGCGACACCTAGCCCCCTAGAGGTCAAAAGTATATTTCTTAGTGCATAAAATGCGATGATGCGTACTTTAAAGTAGTAGACATTTTAAAAAAAAACTTATATCATTTCATGTTTCATTTGATTAATACACATTCCTGCTAGTGTTGGGATGCATATTATTGATGCTTTCTTTTTCTTAGCACTCAAGTATAATATTGCTATGAATATATCTAATTCTAGACATGATAACACTGTCTTCTCCATATTAAAAAAAATCTCCGAGTTTTTTTAAGGTTTTTCTTTTCATGACAATACATTAAAATAATGTTACCAAAACAAAAAAGTCAATTTAACATGCCGAATTTCAAAAATTTCTCTGAAAAAATTTTCCAACTAAAGCTAAAGTGCAGATATTGACTGGTATATGTTGAACCTGAAAGAAGATTTCTTTATACTGAATTTTAATAACTGACCCATGTCTCTTACAAAATCAAGTTTTAGAAAATGATGCTGAACAAAAAAGAAAAGGTCTTCGGAAATATTTCTATAATGAATCTTTAAATGTTAAAAATATGTGAATGTGCATCGCAGATATAAATACTAAATAGTATTGCAAAAGTGAGAAACCTTACATATTATTACATACATATAATTACATACACACTCATAAGCACACACACAACCACACATACACAAATATAAAAATTCTAATAATACAGAATATGACTGTTTTAATATGTACTTGGCTTCTCTCCTAACCTTGGGGTTATATAGGTTTTAAGGATATAAAACAACTCACCCTCCACCGGACCAAAATTTTCTGAAAATTTGGAGACCCCGCGCTACTATTTCCGAGATCTTACTTGACACATAAATACAATATACATACAAACATACATCTAATTTGTAATAGGATTCATTAAAGTATAGGTCCAGAGAATCTTTTAGACCATTTTTTGGTGTGGTTGTCACCCTCCCCCTGAAATATATCGACTATAAAAAAGTAACCCAAAATATTTTTTCTCTCAATTTTAATTAAAAAATAAAGACGGGTAACCCTCACCCCCTCTCTTAAGCCACTTGTATTACAAATATAGTATATATAATTATATACATTTTCTAAAGTACATTTCATCTAGTTAAAAAGATACTGCAATGTTAATTTTTCCTCATTTTATTATATGTTAGGAAAAACAGCCATCTTGAAAAAGTGTAATTCAATGATAAACGTATAAATGACACTAGAATACATGAAAATTTTCAAAGATACAGTAATTTTTGTATTTTAAAATGATATTTCCTAGCTCCTTTTATATGTTTTTAAGGGGAATAAAACTAGAAAGATACAAACTGTATAAATCAGGAAGAGGATAACAGACTGGATAAAGAAAAGATAAAATAATTAATGCAAAGTAGCATTCTAGTAACTTTACTAGTTATGTCTAAAAATCTATAAGTTTGAACAAAAAAAGTATAACATACATAGTATGCATCTTATCAAGTTTCCTAGCTGCATTGATACAATTTTCGACTGATACAAATTTATATTTATGTACACAATGTTCCCCTGTTCTCTGGTTGAAATTATATGCGACATTGATTTCGCCATTTCCTGTATATTTATCCTTGTATCATTCTCATACTGTCACACATAAAGAAATACTTTTATTTAAACAAACTTCCAATGCATATTGTAAACATTTTACTTTAAGAATAGATTTCCATCGTATATAAAACTTCGTGCAATAAGTCTGAATCAATTTCATTATCAACAGTGCGTTATAATAATAAACAGTGTAAAATATTTGTATTAGTTTGAAACTTTATGATTTAACTTTTGTGGATTCAGCGCATCTTAGAGATTAGTAATAATAAATATCTAGTTGTATTATTTCCTATTTTTTATATCAAATTTAAAGTTAAACTTGAGGATCTGTTAAGGGTATAAAGACATTTCTACAGCTGACACGCTTCTAAAATAAGGCAGTTTTTAGAAATTGTCTATTCTTCTCATGTACATCTTTGAATAAATATTATATCTCTGTTTCATACTAGAACACATGAAAAGAAGGGATACGTAAATGTATGTCAACAGATTTAATACAAATATAGGAATATTAAAATACCACTATCGATTGTAGGGAGATTTCTGTAAGTCTAATTAATTAGCAGAATGTATATTTCTTGCTTTTTAACACGGAATTCTTAAATTATGTAATTATTTTGAATAAAATACAAGCTTCTCCATAGTGATCATCGATTTTAAAAAATCTTATCCCACTAAAAGTGATTAATATTCAATCTTTACTTAAGGATTCATAATAGTATTGTTTTTTTTTAATTTAGGTTTAATTATTTTTAACTTATGATATTCTTTGGTTTAATTTAAATCCATTTACCCCACAATTTTCCACATAATACATGATTCTAAAAGTTCTATAACAGCATAACAGCGTAGCTCATAATATACTAAACACAGCCCTATTTTGTAATGTGATAAGATAGTGAGAGACAGTCCTTAGAACTTGGCTAATGTTACCATTGTCTTAGCATGGATTTTTATATCATGTCTTTCTTTCATACTCACAACATTACTTGCATGGCAAAGACAGAGAATTGTTCTCTGAAAATTTTAATTTTTGTATCGAAGCTACTCCATAAGTTAGAGTGTTTGTCTTAAATATATTTTAAATATATTAATAAAAGGATATGTTAGGTCATTCATTAGTTAAATTTTGTAACTTATTGTTAGAAGTTTCTTAGTATTTTTTGTTGTTAACATCAAATTAATATTCTTTCGAATTGTTAAATCTTAAATTGATTTTTATTATTTAATTGTATGTTCCATTATGCAAAGGATTTATGTTTTGTTCTAACTTTGACATCCAGAAAATAGCTTAATAAAATAACTTAATGTTAAAAAACTCTTTATTACTAAGAAGATATAAAGATAAACTTAATGTAAAGCCCATGGTTTCGAAATTCTGCACGTACCTACACATTTTACAATAAAGGTACATGTTTGAGAAATAAATCAACAAACATAGTAATTCAATATTGTTAGCTGTAAAGTTCAAAATGTCTAACTGTATTAATTCTTTTCGATTTATGATTAAACTAAAAAAATTTCCGTCACAAATTTATAGAATTGACATAACTATAGCAACAGTCTTAACTGCCTGTCGAAATCTTCTGCGTTTTTGTCTCTCTATGTCTTGTACGTGCATCATCCTTTAGATGTAGATTGCGTGATCAACCTGTTCCTGCATAGAATTGCCATTTGGGTGCACAAAAATTTGCACAAAAAAATTGGCAATAAAGTCAGAAACGGGAATAAGAGTTCTGTGAAAAATTACTTACATATGTCAAGAATCATATAATTTGAAATGGATAGTTTGAATAAAGAAGTAAGAAACCTTACAGAGAGGCGTCAGAACATTTCAGATAATTACAACTTCAGTGACTCTGTGAGTAGACTTGTAAACTCTGCTAACAGAACTGTAGCAAACACCTATATCCTTGTTTAAAATAACGAAGTATAATCCCTTTTGCAGTTTTTTCAGAATAAATTTCTCTTTTTTGCAGGAAAGTTTGCTGTTGGTTGGTTACCTGGTTGGCGGCATTTCTCATCGAATAGTATGCAGAAATATAAATGAAAGGTAGATAAAAATTCAAACAAATATTGAGTCTAAAGAGATATTTAACTTTAAGAAATATGACAAATAATAACTATTGAAAAAATAAGCATTAATGAAATATAAAACGTAAATGATTGTGGAAAAGAGCCAGGAAAAAAAATAGGTATGTGTAGTTAACAAGAAAAACTTAGATAAAGAAAACTAATTGAAATTAAAGAAAAGAGAGGAGTAGTTTAAGAAGATTAAATTAAGAAGAAGATAAATTAAAGAAGGCAAAGGAGGTTAAAATGAGTTAAAGACACAGAGAAAACTTTTTAGTTCTATTCGTCTAAAATATTATTGAACCCTGTAATCTTTTGGGGGAGGAGGGTTAATTTAAGATATGAAGTCACTGGTTATTTCTAAAGTTGCTCAGAATTGTTATATCACTGAAAATTTTCTGTTAGGAAAGTCAAATATTTGATGTTATTCAGCCGTGACAGTTTATCTTTAGAATGGTTTGCAAACAATAACATTTCATGGTTTTTTATTAGTTGAGCTAAGGCAACTTGTTTGTAATTAAAAGAAACAAATTGATATTGCTCTGTTCTATTAAAGTTTTTGGTAGATTTGTCTTTCTATGAAGACTTTTTTTGGTTTATTTAACTTTTAAACTTTTACAAATAACAGCTAATCATAAAGGTGTATCTTCAAAGATTGAGAGATATATATAGCAACCGAGTGAAAGTGCAGCGCAATAAAGTAAATAATATTTTGTAGGGGGACAAAGTGTCTAAAAAATCAGCCACGTGACGTCATAAAAATAAGGGATTGTCCATCTCTTTTTTTTGTTTTAATTTCCCACTTAGCCTCTCATATCCCTCATTTTTTGACGTCACGTGGCTGATTTTTGAGACACTTTGTCCCCCTACAATATTTTTCTATTTTCTTCTAGTAAAAATATCATGTCAATTATAAAATTTAACTATCAATTAAGATCGGTTTGATTTTTTTGGTAATATTGATCATTCTGGAATTTATATACCGACATTGTTTTTGATTATTCACATGGCAAGCCTAAATTTTCTCTCTCCCATACGCAGACAAAGAAGGTAGGAATTACCATTTTTGTCTTATTTTAAGTGAAAATGTATAAATTACAGTTTAAAAATCCCAATAGAATTAATACATTATCGTTTGAACTATGGTAAAATATATTTTACTTTTAGCTTACCTTAAATTCTATAATTCCTGCTTTCCTGAATGCCCATTTAGCTCTTGCTTGTAGTAGACTTTTTGATATCCTTTTTCCAGACTTTTTGCAAGCACACCTAAAAATATGGCTTCATAGCAGCAAAATTACTACAGAAGAATCTCACGTAATCAATTGTGTATCTTACACAGTCACCTGATTATGCTATCGATGTGTCGATACTATGTCAGCTTTAACCTTTTCATTAAATTTTGACAAAAAATATCCAGGAAAGCTGTTAAATCATATTCAACATCCTAGAAAGACTTAGTGAGATACCGAGGTGACATTAAGAATGTATTTTTAGGTCATGAAAATGTATACCTTACATTTCTTATATATGTAGAATTAATGTTAGTTTGACATTAGACTAGCATTTGATACGAATAAGCAAGCTCTCTTCTTAAGTAAAATGTTCGTCTTATTTATTCATTTTCACTTTTTAAAAAATATATGTTTTTTTTAAAATTCAAATAGTGTGTTCACCATGACTTTATAAGGATTGATGTAAAATTGTGGTATAATCTTGAAAGTTAACAACTCGACTCATTATCTTATCTTAATTCATTTCATAGAAGGGCATCTAAATACTTTCGTCTTAAATTGAGAACGTCAGTATAGAGCATGTTTTTATTATAATAGAAGTTTACCAATTAACAAGAATAACAACATCTATAAAAGTGAAGCTCTGAAACAGTAGGACAAACGAACATTAACACTTGTAGAGTGTCAGAAATAAATAAGCAGAATATAAATGTATAAGTATAAACCAAATTGTAAGTGTATTTGATGTAAAACAAATAGAGGGACATACTTACATTTTTAGGACTTGTTCATGGAGATGCTTTGCTTATAACATTGTACCTTGTTGTAATAGGAATCAGTATTCAAAAATCAGATAAATAGTAAAATTATATAACATACAAAATTTTTGTCTAAAAGGTTAAAAATGCCTCAAATGGACATATGCACATTCCGGTAAAGATTATAGAGTTGCTACGCTTTGTTAATCATTCCTAACCGTTGTAGGAATCATCATGCAAAATTAGAAATCGATAGGACAATTCCGACATGTCTAAAACGAAAAGGGTTAACCGTTACTAACGGGCGTTCGGACGGACCTACCTTACTTAATACTTATAGAGAAGCTTCGCTTTTAAAAAGAACACTGTCACTCTTTTTTTTCATTTTTGTTTGTCCGTCTTATTTGTATCGCTTGAATGTCATGAAATTCGAATCCTTGTTTATATTCAATTTAGTAAAAAATAGTAAAAATATAATACCAAAAATTATATATAAAAAGCTGCAATTTGTGTTTTATAAATTTAATATTAGCCTGTAATACGACAGTAAATTTGGAGAGTAAAATTAATTTTGTAAAATATTGTAGGTAATAGTTTGATGGGCCTATAAAAGGCGAGTCTGAGGGTTATATAACTACAGTTAATGTACTTATTGAACACAGGGATACAGCTAAGAATCACAAAATCCATAAAAGCGAACCTTAACAAATCAGACAATTTTACAAATTATATTTAAATTTTTTTTTTAACAAAATAGAATGCAATTTCCACCGCTTGTGTTTTTATGTAAAGCGCATTAATAAAGAATAAGAATTTTAAAATTTTATCTAAATTTAAAGTAATTGAGTTTTTATTGGGATCGTGCACTCTTTCGTTATATAATATTGCCCCTGAAAGCGAATGATGCAGCCGCTATTTATTTAACTATACCATTATCCATAAATATAAAAATCGTTATATTTTTACCTCCAAATCCAGAGATGTTGCTCTAATTTCTCAGAAACTATTCTTGTCAGTCTCCACGTTGATAACTAAACAATATCATGTTCATATTTCTATAAGTACACTATTACATTTAGTATTTAATTCTTTTATATGATATTTGACTAACATTTTAAGACTTAAAGTTTAAGGTCGTACAATCCTGATATAAAAGTATCAGGATCTGTGTCTGATTGTCTTATTGTGTGTATAACTGTTTATCGAAGGATCTTGCTAACCGCTGAACTGATATGATTCTCCTTTACAGTGTAGCTTCAAATAGGTCTATACCAAAAGGTTTACACCAATTTTTGGCGTGGGTGCCTTAACACCCTTACAAAATAAATTACTCCACCCACCTTAATTTCCCCAATCGATTAAGAGAACCGCTTGTTTTAAATACGATAGGAAAGGTTGTATTAAAAAAATATTTAGCCATATGCATATAGTATTTAGTGTATTCAAAATAACTTAAAGAACAGATGATTTTTTTCCTTCAACTTGAAGTGGACCAGAAACAAATGTGCTGATATCCTTCAGGGATAAGCCCCGTAGGTAGCAATAAAAGTAAGGGGAAAATGTGAATAGGACTCCAATAATACAGAGAGCTCTATGATTAAATTACACAAAAAAAAGATAATTAAAGTATTCTTATTACCTACCAGATAAGATAACTGTAACTGAACTAAAAAATCTTCCTTTGCCTTATGAATAAAATATGATAGCGTGATAAATCAAACAAAAGAGTAACATAACTTTCAAAGGACAATCTGTATCTGAGATTCTAGATCAAAGTGCTTTTAGTAAAATTAAGTTTTTATTTTTGTGTAGTATTAAAAAACTTCCTTAAATTATCTTCGATTTATTATAAACATAGAAATTGTTATCATCAAAAATAAAATAAAAACATTTAAAAAAAAAATAATTTTAGTTGTCGCACATTCTTTCGTTAATTTTCCTAATATTTATGGACATATAATTGAAACTAGAGACTTTCCTTTTTAACTTGCCTTTCATGCTTTCCATACATTTAAAATTCAAGGAAAATAGGCGGGTTTCAAATATATATTAAACTATTAGGTAACAGTTATCTCAGAGATAATATAAACTTAATGTTATATGAATATTCAAATCTGCAAAACATCGCTAGACCCAATATTAACATTACGTAACAAATATAACTTTAAATACTCCTTTGTGATAAAATAAGTATATTATAAATAGGTTTATAACTATGGGATTCATAAGAGGTTGAAAAACCAAGGTCGATTATTTTCAATTAAAGTCACGACTAAATTATAAAAAAAATGAAATATTTCCTTCACTTGGGTAAACCTATGAAAATGTTGGCCCTACCTTTGGACTCTGTTTGGCAAGATCTGAAAGTGTTGGAATATCATCAAGAGAGTCGCCAGCAGAACTTTCTTTATCAACTGTGGTAGGACTATTAACAGCTTGGTCAACTAGACAGCTGGATTCTCCACTCTCACTAGATAGAGTAATATCAATATAAATAGGTAGATATATAGTTATATTGAATGATTGATAAATCGATAGATAAATAAATTTTTACCTTGTTGTAGAGAAAGATGAAGTACTTCTTGCTCGAGCACTTGCAACTGTTAAACAATAAGATAAAGAGTATGTCTGTTTAATCGAATCAAAGCATAGTAACTCAAAACTAAAAACTCAAAAGTTCTTCCTTTTTTTAAACATGTTGTTTAGTACCTACATAAGTATATTGACACAAAATCTAGCATGACAGAGATATCAAAATAATTTGATTTTTAAGATGGAGATTCCAAAGACAATTAGTCACTTGGTATTGGTTTATAGTCGTTTTTCCGGAGGTCTGGTTTGAATAGCTCCTCTTTTTTTTATTTTAGAATTAAAATAAATCTTTATCTATGTTCCTGTTGCCGATCTTCTGGTAGAACAATCTGAAGCTACACTTTCTTTCACAACACATGAGGATGTATTCAAAGATCGATTAGAGCTAGAACATGACGGCATTGAATCTCTGCTTGAGCATAGTGATAGAGCATTAGAAGTTGCGATTGGCATTTTTGATGAATAAATCTTATTGCTTTTTACATCAACTTCACTTAATGGACTTGTTGGTAGGCTGATCAACATATTTTCCTCATATTTTGTCTTTATATTTAATAGATTATGATCACCTATGTTGTCCATTGGTGTTGAGCATCTACACAAAGTAGATGCACACATTTTGCATGTTGGTTCCTGTTTTATATTTGCATTAGAAGATATTAACTTATTATTGTCAGCTAAGCCACACAAAGCTTCTCTGGGCAAGGGTTGAGATGTAATAGATCTCTTGCCATGTCTGCTATCTTTTAACAAACTCAACTCAATAATATTGATAGCATTAATTTCGTCTACAGCTGATGTGGGAATAAAACTAATAGTAGCACCCGCTTGGGTTGTCAATAACGCCTGGTGGGAGTGTTGCAAGTTTCCTGTTGAAAAAACTGTTGTATTTACCAGGGGATACCCCATTTGGGATGATGATGTGATGGCAAAATTTGGTGTTGATTGGCTGACATGGTAAGGGTCGGATGATGAGCTGCTTGGAAAGGATGTCGATGGTTCTTGGTCAGTAATACATCCCTATGTCAGGCGTGTACATTTCATTTGTTTATACATTAAATTGTAATAAAGTTGTAAACCTTTATATTTGAAAGCTAACCTACTTTAAACCTGTTCTTATCTGAGTGTCCTGCTAATGAAGAGGTTAAATTTCTTGGATAATGTTTACAATTTTGGTGTACTGTTAAACCCCACAAGGAAATGAAAGAGGGTTCAGTGCTTAATAGGAAATTTAAGGCAAAACTTAAAAAGAATTTTATAAAATAATATACACCCCTGTTGATGATTAATTTGGTCTGCAGGATTGGGTGAACCAGAATTCTGTGATAGGGGTGACAGATTAAAACTTGGACCTGAACAAGCTCCATAGCTCAACTCTCCCCCTGAAAATATGATTAAATCAACTATATCGATTTTTAACAAGTAATATATAGTTCATAGCTGATTACATTTGCTTTGTTTATTGTTGATCCTGTGACACTATTCATCTCAATATTAGAATATCTACCACATAATTAAATTATTATTATGATTTTTTATTTAATAGAACTTATTCATGTTGGTAATAGTTGTCTACATGTTCATGGGCTTAGACATTCCCCTTAATTTTGCTAATTGTGTGATGTATCTAAAATACCAAATATATGTTTTTTTAAATACTAGCACAAACATGGAGACATAGTTGAAGAGTAGCTGTGTTAACAAAAATATTACCTGGTGAAGCTAGAATAGGACTGGGTGACATTGTCATGGTCGAGTTCGGAGAGTTTGAGGAGGCTGGGGAGGGATAATGAAGCACTTTAGGAGAATCCTGGAGAATTAGTTCACATTATAATCATCAGCGCTATGGGTAAATATTAATATGGCTACATTCACACACACATACACAATGAAATGTTTACCTACTCTAAAAAGTATATTTTTATCCGGCTGGTTGCATACCAAAGTCCAGATACAATTTACATAGCAATATATTAGTCAGCTTATTATCTAATCCCTATAATAACACAAAATAATTTAACATCTCTCTACTCACTTTCTTTTTAAAAATATTCCTACTTTTCAAAATCCTTTGTAATGTGACAATCCTGAAATTCAAGTCCAGATCTGATGGAAAGTGGAGGAGACAGAAGATCAGAGGCGGACATGTCCCCAGGATGCATTGAGGTGCCTGAACAAAGAAAAATATTTACCTACATTATATGCATTCTTAACCACCACCTTAGTTAACATGAGATTCTAAATATTTTTGATATATTTTTCAAAAGCTTTTTACAACAGAGGTCAGTAGTCCATTTCAGACATGTTGATATTAATCTATTTGCCATAGGAGTCTGTTTTATTATCAGTACTCCATTATTTTGGAATTCCTATGAAGATCACACACAAAATTTTTATCAAAGATCCATCTAAAGCTAAGACTTTCAGTAAAGACAATTTATATTAATAGTTTATCTGTATTACCTGCAGGAGAAGCATCTGAAAGACAGAGATCATCATAATCAGAAGCTGGGGGCGTTGGCGCCAAATAACACGCCTTCTTTACATCAGAATAGAACATGAGGTCCTGGGCTGCCAGATGGAGTTCTGACCCCTCTGTGATACCCCCATGGTCCAGGACAATTGTGTCCTCCAGGCGAGAACAGCTGATCCCACCATCGCTATCCTTTACCAGTAAATACTTAAACTAGAATTTGTGACAAATTTTCAGTTTTCTAATAAATCAATGCAATGGCAAGGATATTCACAATGTTAAAACGAATGCTTTAATTGTTATCTAAGTAAATAAATTGAATTGTATTAAATTAAATTAAAAGAGTTGCATCTTTTCAGAGATGGAAAAGGTCAGGAAAAAATTAAGTTCACACATGTATGTTAATTAAAAATCATATTGATGACCACTTTATTTAATTTGTTTCAGTATTATTCCTGTAGAAGTTCTGATGTATCAATATTATCTGAGGTCAAGTCGGACTCCTCAAATTTTTTCATCAACAAAGAAAGGTTTGTTACTGTGCTGGGTCGTAGATACAGTAAGGGCGGCCCATCCTTATGAGAAAAAAATTATTTGTGGAAACAGATTGTTTTCATCTTTCCTTTTTTTGAACAGACATACAACCCCCATAGAACGTCTAGAAATTGAAACAATCGAAAATCTGAAAATCGGAAGAAAAAAGGCAAGAAACACAAAAATTAATTTGGACAGATCCACTCACTAATTTGTCAAATAACCTACTGCTACATAGAATTTCTACTGCCTTTTGCCTACGGCATCCCGAAACTTTATCTCCCCCAATCCCACATTATATACGTCCTTGATTCTGGGTGATACAGCAACATGTTAAATTGCAATAAACAAGAAGACCTCGCCCATGGGTTTCAATTTCATTAAAAAGCCTAATTTTCTACCTGTTTGCCTGTATGTCCATCCAGGCTAAATTCTGGAGGGTCTCCGAGACCCTGGCCAGACTTGAGACTTAGGTCATTCTGTTCACTGGTGTGGTCCTTCAGTTGGTTCTGGTCGGTTGTAGAGAATTCATTAAGCATTGTTGACATTTAGAGTTCATATATATTTCATTGCAACCTGAAAAAAATAGAGAATTAGTCTAAGGTACAATTTCTAACATTATTTTTCTTACATTAAAGCTAAAGCTTCTTTGCAGGGCTCGGCAGCCGTATGTAAGCTGCCAATTTTAACCTTTTTTGCCGCTTAAAACATTTTAATGGGTTGATAGTTTTCAATGTTAGGAACAGGTTTCGGGCTAATTTTAAAGTAATTAACATATATGTTCGTCTTCCGAGCCTTGAATAATTTCTTCTGTTTGTTTAAAAAAGTTTTGTTAATTATTTAAGATTGGGGTTAGTAAAATGAGTGATCAGTCTAACACAATTTTTCTTCACAAATAACAAAACATTAAAAATGCACTCTGTAGCATAAATTCATATGTTTAAATGTAGGTTTAGTGTCTTTAGGAATCACTTTAAGTTGATTAATTAAGAAGAAATCTTAATCAACCTCTCAACAAATTTTTTTTCAGGAAATTACAAAGACCATTTTTAATTGTGAAATATAGATAAAAATATATCTTCCTATTCTCGTATTAAATTTTTAAAAATTATAAATAAAGTGTGAATAGAATGTCCTTAAAAGACTACAAATCAGGGGGATACCCCGATATCCAACTGGGGCAAAACCACTAGCTTAGATCAATTTTAAAGTTGCTCTAAAATATTTGTTTAACTTATTTTATAGGGAAAAAACGAGAATAATTGTGAACCTTATACAGCGAAGCTGAACAATAGCACAATAGAAAATTGTAAAAAGCTAAATTAGAAATTATTTAGTCTGTTATTGGGTGGGAGTTTTAGTTTGAGCAAATCTTTGTATTCTCTTAAAATCAAGCACAAATTGTTCATACGTACAGACGCATCATTATTTTAGAGTAGATGCTCTAATGCCAACAGGCAGATGTTTCAGAAACAAAGTTGTTTATTAATTTTTCATTCATGACAAGATTAAAAACTTTGCCTGTATGTTGTTACTTGCAAAGTAACTTTAATCTTAAACAGTTAAGTCAACCTATTCAACAATTAGCCTATTTTTTTTAGTCTTGACAAAGCAGCAGTAGGAAGCAGTTTAAATGTTTTATCTTAATTGATACACAGCTTTTGTCTAAACAGAAATCTCATGATAGTTTAGATTTGATAAGGTTTTTGGCTATTGCCATCGCCTCCTTCCCCCCAGCTTTCAACCTCAAGATATAAACTCCCAAAGACAAAGGAATTTTTTTAAGGAGATATATTCTTTGAGAAACCTAAAGAAGAAATAAATATTTATACTAGTTGTTAAACTTAGTAACTAACATTAATGTTTACATTTTTCTATTTATAGATATTATTCAAACTGTAAAGAAAATTGTGGCGGCCGGAAAACTAATGCACAATTTTCTATTTTATTTGAATGCAACCACTTTTTACTTACTTTCATTTTTAGTAGCGCTGGAACTCTATAATTTGACTCTCAGATCCAACTAACTTGAGGCTTAAAACTTTTCCCATAGATGTAATTTTTACCTCATGGATTTCTAGACCCTATTCTTTATTTTATATGTTAAGTATCTTAATAATCTATTAATGGAAAATTGAATATGATCAAACTGAAGAGTTGCTTTGCTACTATCAATATTTCCTATTGTTTGGCCAAAGTGTCATTAGTTTCAAAATAATGATTTCTAGAAAATTTCAAATACATATTTTATGATTAATGTTTTATTTCACCAAACTCAACTAAAAACTGTGACAAGCTGATTCAAATAATAATAAATGCACAATAAAATACATGAACTACAACAAATTAAATGGGCTTTATAAAAAAAATGTAAAATTGGCATTATTTGAAATATATATTATATATTTCAAATAATAAGTTGATACATATATAGCAGTGTTTGCTAATAAAATATTAAAGCAAAACTGAAATTAAAGGAAAATTTAGATAAAGGTTTTTTTTCACATTAAACTGGGTTCTAATTGATCAGTCACTTCGATATATATTAAGCATTAAGTTCGAAACTTACATTTCTTTTATCATAAAATAAAAAATATTATTGATAAATAATCTTATTTATTTATCCATATATTCATGAATGAAACCCAATAAAATAAATATAAAGTATACTTAAACACACAATTTAATCATTATTAGAGTATATGGTTTATATGGGGGAAATGTCTACATTTTCCAAGGAGGAGGGGGACAATGGACAAAATGCTATCGGCTCCCAAAGCATTTGAACTCGTTTGTCATCTCATTGTGCCAGATTCCAAACTTTTCATTCAATAATTTTATCCTGTTTTGGGTGTAATTTTGCTTGTTGTTATTGTAGGGTAATTTGAGCATCCATTGCCCAACCCTTAAGATCCCTGGCATTTTATAAACAGTAATAGAATTATTAATTGAGCTATTAAGGTGGACATAAAATACTTTTAATATATCGAAAAAATCAACTCTTTATAAAAATTGAAATATTTTGTTATTTTATTAGATTAAAGTAAAAAAATTGGCTATTTTATCATTAGCTCTATCTCTAGTATTCTATTTTTGAAAGCAAAGCTTTTATATAATTAGGGTCGGTCCGTCCGTCCGTCACAGATGGATAGCTTTTTTCGTTAATTTAGGCATGTTAGAATTGTCCTATCGATTTCAAACTTTGCATGGTGATTCCTTTAGTAGTTAGGTACGATTTAGAAAGTGTA
>LS047406.1:0-12636 GCA_900241095.1 Acartia tonsa | reverse complement strand
AACAAATAATTATGTGATAAAATTATCCGATTGATCTGATTTTTGGAATACTGATTCCTAGGACAACAAAGTACAATATTATAAGGGAAGAATCTAGATAATCAAGTCCTCAAAATGTAAGTATGTCATTAAACAATATCCTGTAATTACGTAAAAAAAAACGGACCGACATTATGCCTTTCTACTATTTCTATAGTGTTGTTGGAAGCATAAAATGTGGTGAAAAAAATAATTGTAGCAACAAATTGAAAAAAAAGAAATAATATTCACCAATAATGGGAATATTAAAGTGTTTGCTATTCAACATGTACAAAGTAATATATGGATGAATACATGTTCATTTTTAGTTAGGTTATGAACGTCAGTACATCACAACGTCAATATTACATTTCTAGGCAACAAAGTTATCTCAATTTCCTACAATTCATGTTACAATTCAGTAACAGACTTTTTAAAAGTCAGATCTTGTTAAATATTTTTATATCTAGATGGTTATATTTTGGTATCCGGTTTTATACAAATGGATGGGTAATACATGTTTACTGATTAAAGAAGAGTCAATATCTATAGTCTAAAGATTAGTATGAACATTATTTATTCAAGTTCAAGAGTTTCGCTTTCATGGATATTGGTAGTCTTGTTTTAGAATGTGTATTAATTCATAGTTGTTTTATAAAAGTAATACAAAGCTACAATTTTTTTTATATTTATTTTCAAGATACCAAGGTTTAATAAAAATAATTTTTTAATGTCCATTTTCCCTTAGGTACATATTGAAAGTTTGCATTATAAATTTAAACACTTTCTTCTTATCTTTTTAGACTTTCAGATTAAGAATCATAAATGCAATTATGTGTAATCAGAAAAGCGTAGAAACTCGAAAATATTAACAGAAAGTTCGTAAATATCTACAACAAAAAAGCAAAGAGCTTCCCTTTTTATTATAAAATATATTAACATATTCAGTTAATTTACTTTTTGTTTGTTTTTCAACATGAAAATAGCAATAATTCATATGTTTATAACCATACTTTTACGTTTCTTTTGCAATAAAATGTTATTTTTTTGAGTAACATTATTAAATAGATCGGTTAAAAATGCAATTTGAATGACAATATAACAAAACTACAAAACAAGCACATTGGGCGAGGATAAATTAAATTTTTATTGGGTGAAATTGTTTCATTAATGAACAAACAGATAACCAAAATATAAAGATTTTATAGACAAATAAAAAATAATCAGCAATAAGGTAGCTCTTTTCTTTGCTATGCAATTTTTGAATGCGTTATTTTTCTGGTTGATTATTTTCCAAAGAGTTAATAAAAATAATGGAACACACATGTATAAATATATATTTAGGTGGAAATGGAATAAAGGAAAAAAGTATTTTAAAATATTTTTGGGACACCATGGAAACTGTCCCAATTTTGTATAACTTTTGCGGAACATGTTCCAGTTACGTCATATACGTTTATTGAAAGAGAAAGGGAAGGGGGGAAGAAAATCTCTTCAAAAGAGATGCGGAAAACCCCCTTTTCTCCCATCTCTTTTTTCTTCCCCCCTTCCCTTTTTTTTCTTTCCCCCTTCCCTTTCTCTTTCCCGAAACGTATATGACGTAACTGGAACATGTTCCGCAAAAGTTATACAAAATTGGGACAGTTTCCATGGTGTCTATTTTTGGCAGTAAGGTTATACCAGGTAATTCTAAATAAAGGATGAGATATACCCCCCCCTCATCCAGAAAAAAAATCCTATAATTTTCTTAATGAACCAAAACTTTTAGTGTGATATAAAGATTTTTATTTCTTATTTGTCTAAATTTTTTTTTGGTATATTACTTATCTATTTATGCAAGATTCAGGCAATGAAAAGAGGGAAAAGGGCAGTGAGCTATAATTTACTTTCTATGTATTGAAGACTGGTAAAATCATATAAAACATCATAATTTTGATAGTATAGCAAAAATATATATTTAGTTAATTTTTGATTTTTAAAAGGTTCTAAATTTTAAAGAAGATTTTATCAGCAGTGACAGTCAAGTGGAACTTCTGGGGACTGTTACAGAGGTGAAGGACTGGATGAAAACAGTTATCAACAATACTTTGTAGGATAAGTTGATAGTTGAGACATAGAAAGTTTCTTTACTGCAGGATAAGGGATAACAAATACAATTTTATAAATAAAGAAATCCCCGAGACAGCGCCTTCAGTCAAATTTAAGTATAAAAATAATTTCTTTTTGCAAAAGTATATTTATAAATATAATAATAAAACAAATTAAAATCATAAAATTGACTACTAAATGTTAAACTTTGTTTTGTGTTGGGACACTATATTTGTTACTGCAGAATATTCTCAATATTTATATGCATAAACATACTTAGGGACTTATTTCCATATTACATTCAACAAAATCGGCTTTAACCCTAGTCTCAAGAAGCTTTTCTAGGAGCATTAACCACTAAATCAAATTAAATTTAAAAGTTTACCTCAATTTTAGATTCATAAATGTCTTTTAAAAATCCTTAACTATCGTTTATTAATTTTCTATATTCTGAAGAAAAAATTCCCCAACAAAACAAATGAATTGGTTATTTTATGGTTTACTACACACTTTAAGATCATTTTAGAGTGCTGTGTTCATCCATAAAAAAGAAATACAAGTGTATTATAGATTTTGAATCTAAAGAGAAAATATATTTAAAATAAAAAGGTGATAATTTTGTCTAAAGCAAGAAATCTTAGGAACTGGCATATACTTCAATATTTACATTTCTGGCGGGTTTAGGCTTTGTTTATTTTTTTTTATAAACAATAATAATACTATTACATATATTGGTGTAACTTACGAATCTAAATCATCAAAAATAGAGCTTTTTATTTAGCTCTATGGCAATTAACAGACTTTAAAGTTGTTGAAAAAAACTCCCTTCATACATTCGACAAATATTTTTTACGAATACAATTTAAGACTGTCCAGTCTTTAAAATATTTTGTGGTTAATTCTAGTTCTCTGCATTCTGCTAGTTTACAAAACTTACAATCAAACAAAATAACTTAAAATTTATGTATTTAAAGCGAATTTGCTCAAAACTCGCAATGTCTTTACGACTTTCTGCCTTTAATGTAATTTGATTAACTCGGCTGCTATAAGAAATCGATGGTTTTTGTATATACTTTTGGGTGGCTATGATAATCTGTAAAGAATTTGTCCTATTTTAAATTTTTAAATATATATGAATAAAAAAGCACTACACAATGTGCATAGATTAAATATATAAACTGTTTCCTTAGTTTTTTTTCTTCAAACAAATTGAACTTAAATATTATTTTTTGATCTCATCTTACATTGAATAACTTTTTGTTATAAAAATTGTTGATATTGAAGGAACATTCAATACAAAAGTTTGTATTCTTGTCATGAACTGGATTTGAAACAACTTCCTTAGACCCAGATAAACAGATAAGACTCCATCTCAAATAATTTTCAAACAAAAATGCAACTTTAAGTAAGCTCTAACAACTTTTTACGAGGCAAAATCTTCAGTAAACTTTTTAATATTATTAAATAACGAAATTTAACCAAATCAGATCATTTTTATCACAGCTTTTATGTCAGATTTATTTTTGGTTAATGATTACCGTCCTATAAACTTAAAATTTTTGTTTACAATTCTGTATTTATTTAATAAAACCTATCACAACATAGTTTCCAGTATTGGACCGATTAATATCCGCTGGATTAGAACCGGTTCTCAGACATACAGAAAAATAATGTATACTATCGTATTGCATACAATTTTCCACGAATATGAAAACAAAACTGATGATGTTGATTTTATAATTTTTCGTTTAAATATCCACGGAAAGCTGTCAAATAACTAAATCAAATGTTTTGTTGGGTTCAAACTACATTAAATCATCATAAATAACATTTTAAATTAAGTTGTAATATATTTTAAAACAAACAGGTTAGTTAAAATTAAACATATTAAAATATTGTTAAAATCTAAGAATAAATTTCTTGTTTATTTTTAGCTCACTTTAATCGAATTTTTAAAAATTCACACAAAAATAGCTTTAAACCTTTATAACAACATTTTACTTCTTTAGTTATCAAAGTACAAAGTGAAACTCCAAATCGAACAAAAATATTGGATAGATCATCAATTTAACCAAAAAATATGCAAACCATTGCATTATTTTTTTTTCAAGTGATCAATGTTAACAGCAATAATTTTTGTGTGCATTTTGTTGGGGAGAAAGTAAAAACAAGTTCTATTTCCAAAAACTTTTTTTTTCAAAGCAAAATGAAATCATCAATGTTTATGCAACTCAAAGTTGCAATAAGTCCATCCATTTTATGCTTCCCATTTTTTCCACACTCCCCTTTTTATTGAATACAAAGTATATATAACCTTTTTAGCTTAAATAAACAAATAAATTGGAGAACAAGACAGTCTTCAAAAAAATATTTAAAAACAATAGAAATATTAACATTTAAAAATGATTATGATTAATTGTTTATTTCTTATTCTTATAAAAATAACCAATTATTTTATTAAACAACATTAGAAAAGGATTTTTGAGTTATTGTTAAGATATGAAGAAAATAATCATGGTTTAAAATGATTAAAATGCACTTTAATTTTTCTTATGTCATATTGTTTTCTATACTAAAGGAATTGATCAGTTTATTTTAAAAATTAAAATGTTGCTTGAATCTTTACTTAAACTTTAACTGCATGTTCTACTATTTTCTTTTGAAAGAATTCTTATCCCATTGAAAGTCAGCTGATGTTTTATTCCAAAGCATTGGTTTGCTTGTACTTGTATATATACACCAAAACTTTCCCTATTAGAAAATAAAGAAGTTGCAACACTTTCAGTAAAATTAACACCAAAAATGTCCATAATATCAACAGTAAGTATTAACAAAGAAAACAGTTATTTTATCCATGAAATATCAAGATTTTTTTCACTTATAAAGCCTTAAATTTTGTAAACAAGGCAGGTAGAAAAAGTTGGCTTATGAAAAACGTATAAAATTATGGTCCTACCTGTTTCGAGGGAGGAGTGGTTGGGTGGGGTTACACACCACCATCCTTGTGCACAGTTACAATGGGACTGTGAGCTGTTGCTTAGCTTTACGAGGACATGATATGAACATGGGGGGGGGGGGATTATATTAACAAGTAGCCAACAAAAGAGATGGTTGTCATAAAAAGGGAATATAAAAGTATAGTAAGGAGACGAAGGGGAGAGGGTGTGGGTGTGTTGTAAGGTAAGGTTTGTGGACTGTCAATTGGTTGGCTCGCACCCCAAAATTTTGATCCTCCCGGGGTGTTGTCAACCATTCTCCGGCTTACCAACTCTGGGAGCATATTTAACGCGGGAACACACAGAGTAGAATGGTCCTAAGAAACTGGAAAGGTTATTTTGAGGCATTTTATACTATTGGGTATATAAGCAAAAGAGGAACAGGCATATTTTTTATGTTTTAAAATAGAAAGGATGGAAAATATTAAAAGGGAAAGGGTAATAGTTTTAGTAAAAAGAGAAAGGAGAATTTTATTTTACTCATGGACTCGATTTGCAGTAGGTTTAATTTTAGTGTTTAATTATTTTCTTTTAAAAGTTTTTTAAAAGATAACGTTTATAGATTTTAATATATAATAAGTACTCATTGAAAATAAATCCAAAAATGTGTAAAACATGGAATTAAAAAATACTCGGATGGAATTCTTTTATTATAAGAATATATCAATTGCAACTAAATGTTAAAACGAAAGTTCTGCATTTGCTTAAAAGTATTATTATTTTGTCCCCTCCTTACAATTGTTTTGCCAAAACATTAATAAATAATAATATTTGTTTAAATTAAACCATTTAAATTTTATTATAATATTTAAACTCAATTCCAACTCAATATTTATAATTTAAAAGTCAGTAAGTCAATATCAAATCTCTTTCTAATCTTCGATGTTATCATCCTTGCTACAATCATACATATATAATCTAACTTTAGTAATGAGTCTCCAACTGCAGATTATTTCTATTAAGCAAGTGTTTTATATTTTGTTGATCTAAAGTACTTTTAACCCATTTCCGAAAAGTTTTCTTCTTTTACTAAGATAAAGTAAAATTTATGATTGCAGTAGTCGCTTCTGACTTAGTGTTTATACAAATCTTACAAATTTATCCACTTCAAAGTAATTCAAAGAGATTATCTCCTAAAATGAAGATTTTCTGATTTATAATTGTGTATATGTTCAAAACGGATAGCTCTGCTCGTAAATCTTAGAAAAGATTCCTGGAACTATGAATTAAAACCTAAAAAGCGTAGTCATTTTATAATGGTTATTTTTCATATGGTAATCTCTAAACAAAAAACACAATCTTTAAATTGTAGAATGTCTTTAGAAAAAGCGTTAAAAGACAAATTCGTTTATTCTAGTCATTCTGTATTTTAAGCGATTCAACTTTAAATAAACAAACCAAATAGCTAACTTTTCTATGTTTTTAAAAATCATCGTTAATTTAAGAAATAATTGTGTTTGGCCTTACCAACGGATATCTTTTGAGGGGATTATAAAATTTGATTTAAAATATTACTAAGCCTTCTCCTTTTTTTGCTGTCTTGTGTGTTTATTTGACATTTCTTGTATTCCTATGCTCATACAAGGTTATGGGGGCTATTATAGACCTAACATATGTATATTCAGTAGAGGGTTTCAAACCATTTACATATGTATATTCAGTAGAGGGTTTTAAATCATTTACAAATGTACAATTAGTGCAGGATTTCATATCATTACAGATTTAACATAGGTATTTTATTAAAGGGTTTCAAATTAGTAATGCCTTATAGACTAATAGTCTTTTTAAAGTATTAACATGTATAATTTTTTTGTGGACTTTTCAAATTAGCTACAACCAAAGCGAACTACAACTGATTTATCTGACAAAAGTAAATTTTAAAATTATAGATGTATATTTTTAGTAAAAAAAGCTGTAAAATATACAACTATATAATAAAATGACAGTAAAAAATACATCTTACATAATGTATACGTCTGTTACAGACAAAACACATCTATCTTATTCATGCTTTAAACGTTCATTATACAACCAATATAACCTTTTTTTATTCTTTTTGAAATAATGATATTTATGCCTAAATCAAGGTTTTTATTGCAATTAAATATAAATATTAGATAAATATTATCCATTATTTTGAAATATTTTTTTCTTAAAATAATCCAATAGTAAAATAAATCTTGTGTTAAATAAAAAATGTCTTATCACCTGAGATTGCATTTTACAAAATTAATTTAAGAGAAACGGTAGATGATTAAAGAATTATTAACTTTTTTCCTTAAATTGTCCACTATTCAAAATTGTATAAAAAAGTTGAGATTGTATTCCATTTCATTATTTTCAGATACTTTTGTGTAATATTTGTCATGAACCTGCATACATTCTATGCTTCAAAACAAATTATGTTAAATATAAGATTTTTAAATATTTTTGAAATAGAGATGTTAGGCATATTGTTCTCTGCATTCTTTCTACACAAAAAGTGCTTGACATTTTTTTTGTTATTGTATTACAAAGCAAAGTTCATATTTTTAGAACCATGTTTTCAAAGAATTATATTAATTAGTATAGGATATACATAGTAACATACAAATCAAAGTTTTTTAATCTTAAAATGAGACAAAAATATGAAGTTTTTCATGTAAAAAGGAAGGAGTAGTTGTAATTCAGTAATATTGTACGGATTTTTCAACTTAAAAGTATTATGATAAGAAAAAACCTTTGTGCGAATTAATGACACACCTTTAATTTTAAAATCAACTTTTTTTATTTGTTAGACCAGTGTGTATATTATATATTCTGTAAACGGCTGGGGCTGTAATGATACCAATTTAAAATAAGAAAATATGTTCCCAAGGGTCAGATTTTTACACAACTTTTACTAAGGCACAAAGGTTGTTGCTCTAGTCATGAAATCGTAGTAAAATCACAACTCAAGAACATTCTATAAAATCGTTAATATTTTACTGTTTTATTAAACCATTTATTAACATTAAAACCTGCCAAGAGAAAGGCTGAAAAAGGGGTATGATAAAAGTATGACAGCCCTTGGGATAATTTACCTTAACGTCAGTAAAAAATAATTTTCAGTTGATATCTTTTAAATCTAAATTATGCTTGTACACAAAGTATAAGTCTACGGTTAGTTGGCTACAAATTTGGAGCACTTTTATCAACTTTTGATTGGTTTGCCTAAACTAACACTGTCAAAACATTTCAACTTGTACTTTTTATCTACAAAAGTTGCTATCATAATTGTTTATCAACTAATCTCAATTTGTCCTATTTTTACATACTTGTTTCATCTATGTTCTTGAATTTCCAACCAGTTGGAAAAATAAAATTGTACAGGTACCTTCTACAAAAGCATAGATTAAAAAATATAGATAGATAGGTAGTTCTGCACTAATAAGTTAGTTGTAAAAACACATCTGTTAAAAAGTATATTTACTAATACCTTTTTAAATTTATTTATAACTTGCTATTACAAAGAACAATTTAATATAATTTTCTATATTAAACATTAATCATTTTACAGTTTTTAAGCTGCTTCGATTGAAAGATGCTTATTGCTTCTTTAGTACCCCATTTTCTTTAAAGCTATTGCAAGTTTTTATAAATAAGAACAATATTTTGAATGACAATAATCTTTTTTGATTTTCTCTGTGGTTAAACTTTTCTTTCTTTTTTCCAACACTGAGTCTTCACTTCCGATTAAATAATAATTAAATAAATTTTACCGTCAAACAAGAAAAATGATTATAATATCAAAATACTGTTTAACCAAAACGAGATTTTTATTTTAATCGCCACTATTGACTGTGCCACTAGCATCCAGGTGCTCTTTATTTGAAAAGTTAGGTAGGGGACAAGAAAAACCAATACAAGACAAATAATTTAAAACCATCATGGGACCTACGAAAAGCTTTTCTCTTGTGGGTGCTCGATTGCATCAATGGTTAGCGAGATCTCAATGAACCAAAAATACATTCCTATTATCAAATAGGAATGTAAATGTGTAAAATTTAGATCCACCAGGCATTATGAATACAACTAAATATAAATAGCTGAACATTGAAAATCTGATTTCTGGACAAAATGAATCAATTTGATACATCAACATTTTGTAATTATAATTGGTTAATTTGATATTAGTTAAATTTAAAATTATCATTTGCCTTTATGATTTAACGCATCCTTTGATGATTGATATACAGACAGATTTTTTGTTGAAATAATTGTGCCTTTGTACGGAAGTGATTGCAACCACCACATGAATCCATTTGTTAAAAGGATAGAGAACACATTTACAAAATTTCTTCACCACTCACTTGGACAGGGATTTGAAAGAACAAGATCAATTAAGAATATAAAGTAGCGCAGCATCAATACTGTTGGATGAATATTGAAAAGTTTAAGCTATCACTAATAAGAATCACAAGCGAAAAATGGAGAAAAAGAAAGAGAAAGTATATGAAGTACCATGTTAGGAGATTATAGCTGTTGGTAAGAAAAGTTAAGATGGGGTAACATTTATGTTGTATTGCGTTTTTCTAGGGGGATGCACCAAGAGCACTAGAAAATTTTAACACAACTATTGGCTATTCAAGGGGTTTCCATTAGGGTGTGTAGACCCTTGCAAAGGGGGTTGAAGGTGGATGAACATCTAAGGGAGTGTATATACCTCCTTTCTGCACGCACCATGCAGACACAAACTCAATATAGAGGAGCTGCACTGCTATAAATGATTATGTACGACCATGTTCTCTAATAAATGTTTTTATGATTTTATCTACCTAACTCACTTCATGTCTGTATAGATTTTTTCAAAGCAACTCTGAAATATGTTCTGTCTGTTTGTCTAACATTTGCTGGATTATCGAAGATTAATTAGGAAACAACTTTAATATAAAATTAAAATGGCTTAGAGGTAATCTGCCACTCTCGTGCTAGTTAATCTATTCTTTGGATTCCAATAAAACCCCCAGTAACAGAATAATATGTTAAAATTTTTAATTAAAAATATACAGATTTTAGATGCACCAGGCTTTCTTTTTAAAAAGCAATGAAATTGCTGGATAAATTATAAATTAGGAATAGTCATAATCACTTCAAGATTAAAAATTATATCAGAAATTCAACCAGCACAAAACACAAAGAAAGAGAAAAAAGATAGATAGATAAGGGAAAGCGAGAGAAGGGGAGACAAAGTAGTAAACTAAACTATTCTTTAATAAAAAGAGCAAATTGAATAAAAATGTAATTTTGTAAGAAAAGCTTGTACATACATACTATAAGCAACTTTATTACAAAATACACAAATTTTATAACTTCCTTTGTGGGTAGCGTGTGTCTTCTTTCCAACCCACCCCCAATATGTAGAATTAATCTAATAAATTTTCAAAAATGGTCATTCCTGGGATGAATAGACACATATATTTTTAGAAATGCACATTTATATAATTCTCAAGTATTAAATTATTATATGAAAAGCAATATTATTCAATTGTTTTCCATATACATATATTAGATAATAAATTTTGGTTTCTACAGAGATTAACAGAAAATTTGACAAATTATGGAAAATGCTTGTTTTTATATTTAAACATTCACTTGGACTATATAAACATGAAAATAGAATATAAAATAATATAATAGGATGATATTAGTTTTTATTTGTAAAGCTTTTCTACAAGACTTGTTTATAATTTTGGATTAAATTTGTTTATCTTATTTACAAAACTTACAATAATCTTTTACACAAACTCATAACTTAAGGACTAGTTTTTTTTTACAAAAAAAAACATATTTAATCAAATTGTTAATTTTGTTCTAGTGTACTGCTTAATTAGAATTTTATTATATTAAGTTTTCTTATATTTTTTAGATTTTTGTGATTCATACATTTATTTTATAAAATTTAATTGGTATTTCTAAGAGAGAGAGAGAGAGAGAGAGAGAGAGTGTGTGCTGGATTAAAAATCGTATTACAGAGAATAGAAAATAGATAGACGAACTTATATAGTAGCTTTGCTTCTACAAATTACTAAATCTGGCAAAACTTTAATTGCTGATAGGGATTTACCTTTTAGTACTAATTTTTAAAGTTTGTTATCACCAAATACAAATGAAAAATTGCCTTTTTTTGCACTTAGAGGCACAGAGGGAAGTCCTTGTCATAAAATATATATATTATGGTTAAAAACAACAAATCATTGCATATCTTTATTATTAGCTAAACAATAATGTGTTCGAACAAAATTGTAGAAAAATATTAGATCATTGTTGTATTTGAGTTGTAGAAAAGACAAAACAAAGTTAAAATCATAAGCCAAATTCAAAGTCAACTGAAAAACAAACGTCCTCTAAAACTTTGAGTAATTAACAATAAATTGTGTCAATTTTCATCTGTAATCTTATTTTCACTTAGTCCAAAAATGTTAACATGTATTCATTATTTTAAAGAAGAAGACAATTTTATTTTTTAGGTTTGGATAGGGAAAATGTGTCATTGATTTTTTGTGCCATATTCTTTTGAGTAGATGTCATACCCTAACAAATAGTCTGAAACATGTCCTAGACCAATAGTAAACTTTCTAATTAATTTTTGACCCATCGGCCAGGCCGATCGGGAGACTTTACTTGGAATATATGTATGTATATACATACCGACATTCATATCCTATATCCTTGGTTTATTGAATTCTATTATAATAATTTTCTCTATAACATACTAACACTAAAGAATACAAAAGTTGAGCAATAATAAATTTTGTTTCATTTCTTAACATAAAAAAGTGGGTTCTCTAATCCCTAAGTCACACCAACATAACAGAACAGTTGTAGACTAGCACAATAAACAAGCAAAAATTGCCTAAATGGTCGTTTAATAAACCAGACAGTCGTTCAAAAGAACATTAACAATTTTAGAGTAAGATTGCTTTTAGATCTTAATATAAAAACGAGTTTTCTTTTATCTGACCAAAATTGCATAAAATACAGTAGGCTTATAATGGAATCACTTACATTAGAAGACACATTAGTAATAGATATCGTTGCGTAAAACACTATTCCTAGAAATAATCAGAAAAAAGATGAAAATACAAAAGAAAACCATAGGGGACTGAATTTTTTAAAAGTTGATGTAATAGTATGATATTTTATGGGTTTTAGAAACCAATTAAAAATAAGAATGCTTGCTGTACTCAATACAAAATCTACATTTATGTGAATGCAAAAAAGCTGACAAATAAGAACTATTTTGGAAATAAGAATTATATTTTGGCAAGTATTGTGTATTGATAGTTTATCTAATAATCCATAAAACTATATAAATACTCCAGTTTTTTAGATAAACATTTGATAACTTATATTTGTGGCAACTATTCAAGCTGATGGTTTTGTAAAGATTTCAATGAACAATGACATATGGTCTGTATTCTTTGAAAGAAATATCCATTCCCATATAAACGACCCCTTAAATAGTGGATGTAAATATTCATTTATTTCCCCGGTATGATCATTTATATCCCTG
>LS047403.1:27237-46203 GCA_900241095.1 Acartia tonsa | reverse complement strand
GACCTAAAAACAAAGGTTGTTAAATAAAAGGGTGAAGGAAGCGAAAATTGACTTAGACTTATAAAAGGTCGGAAATTCATTATTAAACAGGGGACTTGCACAAAAAAATTTAGCCCTCTAGCTCTAATAGGAACTGAGATAATTAGGGGGGGCGTTGAACGCCCCCCCCCCTGACCGATTAAGGTGCGGCAAGGGGCCCGATTGTAAAGGGTTAAAACATATTTTTGCTACTGTTTTTTCCCCCAGTTCCAAAAAATTAAATTCAATGAAAATTAAATGGTTCTTATGGTCAAAAAATTTTCCCACGTGTCCTAAATATGAAATTAAATGAAAAATATATGTGTCATTTAAATCAAAATAATTGGTTCTCACGATAAAAAAATTTCCCCTTGTTATCATTTAAATCACAATGTTTGAAAAGGGCTAAATAAATGAATATTTACTTAAACCAAATATTGCCTTTTTGCAATGGAATGAGTTATTTAAGTATTTTGATTATTGTTAGTTTTAAAGACTACTGATTCATCTCAACCCAAGACTACTCTATTAAACTAACATCTTGGTACAGGTCAACAATAAATTTCAAAAAATTTAAATTTTCAATTTCAATCATACTGTAAAAACACAATTGATTATTGTTTTGAGTATATTCTTTCAATTTTAAGATTAATTCATCCAAAATATGCAAAATTTATCGTAGAAAAAATTATTGATCATTGTGTACCACTATCTTATGTTGAAGTATCCAAAATTTGTTCACACTGTGGATTAACATATAAATGTATATTGTTGTGTGTATATAACATTCATGTATGACTATGAGTATGAGTATGCATACCTCCACTTGCATACTTTCTAAAGGGATATGGTCAAGGGATAGTATACAACACACTCGCTGTACAAAAAAATTTAGTTTGCAACGTCAAAATTTATTGATACTTTTCTTGATTTAAAAATAGCAAAAAAATTGTATTATAAAAACTAGCAGATGTATTAATATATATTTAGAAAGTATTAAAAACATTTGTATATACCTCATCCATGGTACTTACATATTTTCTGCATTTCACACAAATTTCAATTTATTCTGACATGCATTCAGAGTAAAATTTAACAATATACCATTTATTTTTATTTCAAGCAATTTCTTACTTCTGTTTGAATTATATTATTAGATATTAATATCAATACCTATTGTGTTATATAGGTGAGGTTCAATATTGGTTGGCTACTACAGCCCTCTTTATAATATGGCAAGGACTAGTAAAACCCATCAGACAACCAATCCTTTCAATTAAAAGGGTGTAAAAGGGGAATGTACGGATGTACACCCTCCTTAAAATTTTGAACCCCCTCAAGAAATATCTCTCCTAGAACCCTTTACACGCCATTGCTTTGTAAGTTGTCTTTGGTAAAAGTAAATTACCTAATTGATATTATGCATTATATCCAAGAAAAGATTCATGTCAATGTAACTCTTTCACTACTCTGAATTTATTTGTAATTTTCCTTATTTTAAACTTTTAAATTTAAACCTTGTCCATAATTAAAGAAAACTAAATAAGTCTTTCATATTCTTTACTTAGGTTTATACTGTACAGATTTCTTTCTAATTAAATCAAATTATTTATTTTGCAAGCTATAAAAATTAGTAAAGTTTTTAATTTTCTATTAAATTTTGGAACAAATTAAAAGTATTATTAGTTGCCTACTGTGTGATAAAACTCTACACATAGTTTAAGAGTAAGTTCAAATATACAAAAATAAATTTGTTCAACATATGTTTTAATTATCATTTCAGTATCATTTAACGTTTTAAAATTGCTAAAAAAACTTAAATTGAACAGCTTTTAATCAAGCTTTGAAGCATTGTGCTTTTCCTATAAATTATAGTTTATTAAAGCTACATATTTTTCTGTGCTATTATTAGTTTTTTACTTCATTATATGAACAGAATATAGTTAGAAACAAAGTTTGTTAAACTCTTAAGATTTTGTTCCCTGAACAGTGTCCCACAGAACCCACCTCTGCATCATAAGTCCAGAGATGCAAAGACAGGGCAATAAAAATCTTAAATCTTAAAATTTATATTAATATCTTATGCCTGACTCTTCTAGTTATATAAATTTAATATCTTATTTAAAACAAGCATTATTACCAAAGACTAAACCTTTAATAAGAAGTCATTTTTATATCATATCACAATATCATATCCTTGACTTCGTGGGAAAATCCGATTCTAAACACTTCAATCTGATTATTTTAAACTTTTTCGCACTCTGATCGCTAAAGCTTGCCATCTTAATTTTAAAGTTTCAAGTTTTAAAAAGTTCAAAAAAAAGTTCAAATGTTCAAAATTGATATTATTGGTGTAATTATCATTATTTATCCAAAAAAGTAAAAGGTATATCATCATTAAATATAATTTTAGAATCCAAATAGTATGCCCTTTAAGTTTAAATATTCTAAATAGATCCCTCATAAAAAAATACTTATCACAATACTTTTGATTAAAAATAGTTGAAACACAAAAAATTAGGTCCAAAAGTAACAAGAAAAAGCTCCCATTATTAAATTGAAATACTCAAAATGATAATCATTTGAGCAACCTATGGTGTCTAATAAAAGATAACATTATAAAATGCAAATGACTAATTTATTTTACCATCGTTCAATTGCAATGTATACTGACCTATCATTGGTCATTTGTATTGTTTAACGTAATTTTATATTAGGCACTATAAGCTGCTTCTAATCATTTAAGTTTTCATACAGGAAAGATGTTATTTTATGCTTTCCTTTCCAAATGGATTCTAAGGAGAAAAAAAGATAACAATACTAAAAAGAGAGTAGCTAGCCAAAGTGCATTAAATTGATCATATATAACTATCATTTTAAAAACTTTTTCCAACCCACACATACATCAAAATTTCAAAAAGTGCATGATCCAAGTAAAAAGAAATGTATTACTTTAAACTTACAATGGTTTTGTGCAAAATTTACTTTGTATTTGTAAACCCATTGTTGCAAAAATATTCAAATTCTTAAAATGATAAAAAAACACAATTTTAAAAAAAATTCATTTTTCAACAGCAAAATTGTATTAGTACTCTATGATCAGTTTTACATATAGATTTAACTAAATGAATAACATTGAACTGAATTTTCTGGATGGGTGCTTCTTATGTTTTGGTATAAAAAAAAGCATATGATTTTAATTTTATCTGTTAGCAAGCAAATCACTTTAAAATGAGTTAACACGTAGAAATTTAGACATTTAAATACCAATTACATTTAGTTTCTACAAATCTAAATATTTCTAAGTTGTATTAATATTTACAAGGATGAGAAAAACCAAGTTCTCACATCCAACTGTTGGTTAAACCTTGTAAGTCAAGTTTAATAAACCAGAGTTCAACTAAATTACACTGTTAAATTTCTTCTTCACGTCTGTATTAATTAATCTAACTGTAGTTAGAAAGTTCTAGTGGCTGTAAAGTAATTTTATACACTTTTTTAGTAGTTTTTTTTAAGAAAAAAATCTTCACTTCACGTTTTTTCACTTACACAATACACATTCAATCTCACAGTTTTATCACGTTTGGTTTGTTTTGTTTTTATTTAGACTTACTTCAAATAGAAAAATATTTTTCAACTACTGTTTTGTCTACAATATTTGTGAGACTAATATTATTTTTATCTATATATATAAAATATATAAAGCAATAATAAAATTAATAATAAAAAAATAGATTATTTGGATATAAATAATTTTTACTTTCTCTACAAATTGATTTTTAGAAAGAATTTTTTCTATCTTTATAATCTAATATTAAAAAGGACAATTAAACCACTTTAAATTAAAATATGTTTAACTGGTAATAATAATCAATCTTATTAGTTATTTTATCATACATTTTGTATGTTTTTTTAAAACTTGTTACCTGTTATACATATTAATAAAATGAAATAAATTAAATAACTCTTGAACATTGTTACAAAAATCATTTTAGCTAATTCAGTGACAATCTATCTGCACGATAAAAATACCTGATATGTCCCTAAAAATAATTGATACTTTTTTGTGGGACACATTGTACCTAAAGAGACAATAGGTTTTTATCCAAAACCACATTTTAACATGTCTTGGTTAATTTTTCTGTAGTTATTATAAAAAAAAACTAAACCTCGCTCTGTTCTGGACAGGATGAGAAGAACCAGCTTCTAATAACTTGTCTCTGGTTGAATTTGGTGAGTACGCACTGACACTCTTCATACACATTTAGCATGCACACCAATGTGGCTCTTTTTATTATAATTTTATTTGCATGCTATTTTTTTGTTCTACATGTAGGTTGTTTTTTTTAATTCTATTTATTTTCACTTCTGTGTCAAAATGCAGGGTCAGACATTGTTCATGAGTGTAATGCAATGCATGTATATGAATTTATGTTAATAGACCCTGTATTTATATGGTTCATTTTTATGTAAGTTAAAAAGAATAGCATAACATTTTCATTGACAAAGTATTGCAAAAAAAAGTGGTAATTTATATTTGTACCACTACTTTAACTTGTTTTTTTTCTTTGTAAAAAATATGAGATGCAATTCTTTTGATTTTACAATATTTAAAAATTTTCAATCATTTAAAACAGAAAATTGTTATATTAACTTAATAAATGAAATCTATGATTATATTCTAATTTATTTAGTAGGAAAAGTTATATTACTTATATTAATTTGATTTGATTTTAAGCACTGAGAATGAATCAACATTTTTATAGGTTAAAATTCAAAATAGGTCAATAGACAAAACTTCAATTGAAATGGGTGAAATAAGATTTTAATTTGAAACACAATCCTTGCTATTGAAATATAATATGTTAACTTTTACGTTATATTATTAAGGTAGTTTGTAAATAGGACATGTTGTGAGTTTATTTTAATTTTAAAATTTTATTTCTGAAGCACTGTTTCAGTGTATATCCTTTAAATTTTGAAATTGCTTTGTTATATAACTCTTAAAGCAAATAATTTAAAAATCTCAATTTAGATATTTAGTAATAAATGGTCTGAATACTTTAATCAATTTTGTAAGATAAGATTTAAAAACCTATTCTGTTTATCCTTTTAGATTATTTTAGATAGAAAATTTAGAATATTTGTTAATAATTTAGCTTATTAATATGACTTTAAACTAAAAATGCAAATTATACATTATATTAAAAAATCTTTTTAGGAGATTTTCTGAGCCAACCTATATATTGCATTGAAATTATTTGTAGTTGCTTACGCTGTATAATACTTGCCAAAGCATGTATTTATTTATATTGATAATAAACTTATGATTACTATACATCAGCAAATATTTTTACATAAATTGATAGTAATTTTTGTATTTGTTATTACTTTTTCTTCAGCACACCCTTAATATTAAACCATTTTAATTAATTATTCAAAATCAGTAAGTCTTAATAAATTATATCTAATTTCATTGCATAAAATATTACATTAGAAAGGTTGCAAAGAGTGTAAAAATAAATAGATTTATGGTAAGTAATAACAATAAAAGCTTATTTAAAGATACATTGGAGTAGCTGCTACTTTTCATCAAATAAAACTATATATACAATAGGTTCAATATCATCCTCTTAGGTGTTTTTTTTTCTATTTTGAAAACTTTAGTAACTCCCCCCCCCCCAAAAAAACAAAACTATGAAACCTGGCCGCGGCGCCTGGTCCCCTGGCCTGCCTAGCCGCAGTGCTCGCTCGGCCCACTAGCCCTGTTGGGGGGATATACCAAAAATTTACAAAATTGAAAAAGATAACGCCCAAAATTCAGAGAAAGATTATTTTAGGATATGGTTTAATTATCCACAGTACATCTAAATTTTGTTTTGTATTCATAGTTATTGTAAGTAAATGTATATTTCCAATACAATAACAATTCCCTGGTCAAATACAGATCTATATAGCACATACTATTCATGCTTATAATTCAGTACATATCATATTATCATAGGTAAACAAACATTTCTGCACAAAAACAAATTTTTTTCTTTAAATTGTCATAAGTAATCACTTTAAAAACTTATTATATTCCAAAGGCCCTGATTATATCAAGCAATTTCACTCACATCAAATCCCTCTCCAATATTTTATTTTATTGTGTCCAATATAAAATAACAGCTGCAGAAACTTTGGCACACCAATATCATATCATATGCATTTATGGACAACTACACAGTAAACATCTATGTATAGGTGTAATTACAAATCTGTTTTTTTCAAATCTCTGAAAATAGCAAGAGGCATATTTTTGAAAGAGATACCAAAATTCAACAGAATAATTGTGTAATAAAAAAGTAGGACAATTTTTAAGGAATGTAGTAAACTGTCTTAGTTAAAACAAGAAATATGACTTTGGACTTGTTAGCTCTTGAAAATATTGAATTCTAAGATATAAACAAAAATTATGGAATAGAAAGCAGTAAATTTCAAAAATTACCTTGAAAAACAAGACATAAGAGATACACTGATAGTAACAGGGTTTTTGTAACATATATTCTGAAATTAATAGTTTTACCCAAGTGCTTTTTATACTTTTCGCTATTTTATTTTGGCTCATCTGTAATGTCATCATATCTTAACACTCATTCCCAATAAAAACCATTTGCATGTTTTCTTTTCCTGGTTCCTGAAGCTATTATATATAATGGTATAACACAGGAATTTCTGCCTCAATGAGCAATCTTATAAGCTGTGATAATGTGTGATTGTTTATTTCTTAGGAATAGGTTCCACCTCTTTGTTTTTTTACTCTCTCTCTATCTTAATCTCATCTCTCTTTCTTCTTCTGTTGCTGACTTTTAGAGAATGAAGGGAAGAAAATAGAGAGAGAGGGAGAAATTTCTGTTGTATTTTGTTTGGACATGTTATATTTTTACTTTCCTATCATATCATTATGAAAATATTTGGGATTAAGATTCAGTAAGCTGAATTTATATCAAAATATTTATGCAAATTAAGTGGATTATGCCTTTGAGTCAGGATCTGGGCTTTTTAAATTACAATTGGTCTTTCTTCATAGCTTTGTGCTTCTTTTTACAATCATCAAACTTTTTATTCCAAACCATCTTTCTTTGCAGTTTGCAAAAAAATATCTCCGAATTAGTTATTTTTTTGAGGTTGACTTCTGGAACAAATTGAAATGAGCAGGAAATTGTCAATATTTGTATTACCTACTCACACCTTTGTATGCATGTATTGCTCAATATATGTTATCAATAGTTATAATCATAATATCTTACTCAAATGTACACCTTACATAGATTTGGTTCTCTGTATGAAAGACCCTGTTCAAACATTTCAAAATTTAAATCAATTAAATATGAATTTTTAAATTCTGGGTAGGTCTAATTTAATTTTTTCTTGTTTATATATTCCCTGCAGGCTTTCTTTAAGAAATATCATATCCCATTTTGGGACTTTTATGCAGGTTACTGTTCTAATATCAAATTTATTGTAAATATTTAAACATACATGTAAGTTTTGTGTATAATCATCTAAGCAGAGTATGCTTTGAAAGTATGTCTGGTATTGTTATTTTACTTATTATTAGTATGGATGCTATTATACCTTTTATATGTTTATTTGTTTGTTTAATTATTTTGCTCTCTACAATAAAAATATGAATAATGAATATGAATTGTTATCAATATTTTCAAGTATATATGTATATGTACATCATTATTTTACTTATAAGGAAAAGGCTGTATTTTAATTGGTTGCATATAAATAAATCTGAAACTGCCTAAAAGATTTTCAAACTTATTTTGAAACCCATTAATAATATTTGAAATTAAATTTTCCTCAAAAACATCTAAATATACTTTTATGATTACATATGATTTATTTTAATTCCTATTTCTTGTTGAGATTAATTGATATATGAATAAAGAGAGATAAAATGAAAGAAACTAAAACTTGTTTTATATCCTTGTATGTTTGTAATTTATTTCAATGTCTAAGCTTAAAATAAACCTTATTACATAAAGTATGATATATTAAACGATAAAAAGAAGTAAGGTCAAAAAATATTGTTCGAAAAGTTGTAGAGTTGTATGAAACATTTTCTCTATTTTTTTAACTGAGTAAATGCCATCTACTATGTTTCTATGTTTATATTATATTGTTGGTGTGCTAATTTCAAAATAAAATAGTAAATATATATTTTTATATTATCTACCTTATTTATTTTCTTTATTGTACACTGTACATACAAATATATAATGTAGATCTATGTAAACAAATATAATTCTTTGTATTTCAACACTAGTCTACTAAATATATTCTCTTTACATTTTGCTTTTTTTGAATGCTTTTTTTTCTTTTTTTTATGGAATTAAATGTAGATATTTATTTATTTTAGACATCAAAAGGTAAGAATTTTCTTAAACCAATAAATGAAAAAAGAATGAAAAAACCACAAATTTTACATGATTGAACTTTGTAAATAAGTAATTTTCTTATTCTGTAAATTTCAAATACCATACATGCTAATGATACTCTTTTTTTGTCTTTCATTTGTCTGATTTGTTGTAAACTCAGCTTTAATTATATAATTAAACCAATTTCAAAATTAAAATAGATTTAAGCAAGGATCTTTTACTTGAAGAAAAACTTTTTGCCATTAACATTTTGTGTTTTCTTATAACGTCCTGATTTTTTTCTGGAGAAAAAATTTGAAACAAAAAAGTTTTTCTATGGATCAAATAAAAATTAAACAAAAAAATTTACTTTATTACATGTTTTAAACTATGATTAATTTTCATGTTTTTAGTGAACTTAAAAAATATAATATTTAGGAGTGGGAGGATTATCAGTTGAAGTGGAACACTTCAGAATTTAATGGGGTGGACAGTGTAAGGTAAGAATCATTGAGTTTTGTGTGCTTTTTTTATATTTTTATTGTCATTTATATTATATTTAGGATATATTTAATATTTAGAAATTGCAATGGATGATGGAACATAATGTTATATTTTCTATAGAATACTCATAACTATAATATCTTAAATTTGACAAAGTTGACGCTGCTGAAAAAAATCTATGCATTAATAGTGAATATAATAACTAATTCTGCATATCTGCAAAGAATCTCTGTGTGTGTCCAGGTTCAGTTGAAAATTATTGCTTAAATTAAGTGTGCTGACTTTCTAGTAAAGTTTTCATAGCTGTTTTATATTTCTTAATTGGATTTTTATACATTTATGTTTTAAAATTGATTGTAATTGCTTTCTCTTCATTTAATACCCTAAAAGTTGAGTTGGGCTAAAAGTGTAAAACGTTTCAACAGGAGGAATGGTAAACCATTTTGAGAGGTGAGAAAAAAATTGTGTATATCTTCCAATATTTTTACCTTAGGTCTAAAAATAAATTTTTGAGTGCTAAATTTTTTTATGGAGAACAAATTGCCTATTTATACCTTTTTTTTCTTTTTAAAACGTTGTTGGGAAAGGATTAAAGCAAGGATTTATTTTTGTGTGGTTTGTAGATAAAAGGATACCCCTTCGACACCCCCCTCCTCCCTATTTATATAGTTTTTTAAACATTCGTGTAGACCTTGTTGTAGGCTATATCCATTGAGCCTATTTCATTGTGTTACTATTCTTTACCTGAAATAAGCATAAAAAAATATCAATTTAAGTAGTTTATTTAAGGTTAATATGGCACGTTTAAGGGAAACCTGTATTTTACTTTTTTGTGTGAACACTCAGTGACTGTTTGTCTTTACTTTGTGAGAGTGTTAAACAAACAAACAAACAATATCAAAATATCGATCTTCAATGAGAGGTGTGGTCTGTTAGTTTGTCTGTCAGTGGTCTGTATTTGTTTGTTTGTGAACGTCTTTTTGTGCTTGTTAGTGTGTAAAAAAGTGACAGATACTTATTCATATTTATATTTTTGTATACAGTTTATACTTGGCTATATTTGTTTGAAAGTACGAGTAAGTTTATCAAAAGTTTGTACTTCATTAACAAATTTTAAACTTCCCAATTAATACCAGTGCGTTATCTTAAACTTTCATGAAGAGAAATGTCGTAAATATTGTGTTTTTTTAACCCTTAACAGTCGGGCTCCTTGCCGCACTTTATTCGGTCGGAGGGGGGGGGGCGTTCAATTTGCGCACATGTTACTTATAATCCAATATAGAAAAGAACAAGGAAAATAATTAACAAGAAAAGGAGCTTGTAAATCATTGAATTAATTTTCTGTAAATTATAATTCATGAACAGAAAGTTAACTATCTGTTTTCATTCTAATTACAAGCATACAAATTGGAATATTGATTATAATTACATTTACAGTGTGGCAAAAAAGTTTAACCTGAAACAAAAAAGTAACGATTTTCTGTATTATTCAATTTTCATGTTGACTATATTCATATTGATATGCATTTTATTGTTGTTCAACTGATGTCTACCCAGGTTTGACACACTGTACAATATAATTAACATACTTAGAGTTATGAATAATTAATTTTCATTTATACCATGAATATTAACCTTAACTCTGCTTGTTGAATTACAAATTCTGTAATGCCATTAAATTATTTTTTTAAGAAATATATAATTATTTACCTGCATCATATAATTTAGTTTTGATAAAACTTTAAGTAAGTTTTTAGTATTAGTTTTAGTATATTTCATCATTTTTCATGGTATAAATGCATTTTAATTTCTATTTTCAGGGTTCACCCCAGATTCCTGTGGACGCCCGATCTGCTGATGTACAATAGGTAGAATTGTGTCCTCCAGTTTTATAAACACAACCAAAATTCATTGCAAAATTCTAAAAATTAATTAAATTTTCCTTTACTTTTTGCATATTTAAATAACTTTGAAGAGAAGATTATATTGTCCTGAGCTGAGAAGTCTTGGAAAAAGGAAAAACTACTTGGTTAGAAAAACTTGGTTGTATGCATGCAATCGTTATTCAAAGTTAGTTCATCAGACAGAACAACAAAAAGTGCACAATTTTGCTTATTTTAATGGTACAAAATAAATATTTTATTTTTTAATGATTACTAATAAAGCAAAAAATCTGTCTAATGAACTTACTTAAATTTTCCAATGGCATGTAAAGCTTTTTATATTTATTCATAGATTTAGAAAAAAATCAGCCTTACACCAAATTTATGTTGGTGCATGGCCAAATTTAAACGGATTAGTCTCCTATAATCTCTCTCTAACTGGTTTAGTAAAGACGTAAAGAGTTTTTAAATATATAAATGTGTTTTTATATATGGATCTAGAGTATCTTATCAAATTATTTTTTTATATTTTTTAAAGGAAAACTAGGGTAATGTTTTTAAAATATATGAAAATTCTAATATTTTATGCAAGAACATAGCTTAATGTTTAAACTACTGTTTTTATCACCAATTATCTCAGTCTCACCTACATATTTCAAGAATTAAGAGGAGTTTCACTTTAAAGTTTTTATGTATTTAAATTTAGATTTGTTTAAATGATACCAATTAATATTATATTAGATTTCTAATATTGATTATGATTTTTTTGTGTCATTACTGTTTTAATTTTTATGAAAATAAGTAATATTACATGATATGAAATTTATTAGCTTTATATGAAATTAAGATATACTAGATCCACTATTTCCTCTAAATCTAACCGTTAATATATATGCTCATGCCTAGAATTTAAATGCAGTATGATCATAAAAAACTTTTCAGTTTTCTTGGTTCAAAGCATTTTGGTGTGTACAAAAATGACAAATTATGAATTAAATGAGAAATATCCTATTTCTTAACAACTTTATGGTATAAAAAGTATTATGTATAACTACAGAATAGAACTGCAATTTTAAACAACATTGTATGAGCATAATCATTCTTTATATTTGAGTAAATCATATGTTGTTTAATTTTTAATTCAAAAATGATTTCCTTTATTAATTGGTTTTTAGTTACACATTATGCTATGAGCTGCTAAATCCGAAAAGTAGTTTTGGTTCATACTGTATGTATATAAGCGATATTATAATATCAAACTCAATTCTCCTTTACTCAAGTGCGGACGAAAAATTCGACGGAACATTCCAAACGAATGTGGTGGTGTCGAATGACGGCAAATGTCTTTACGTCCCGCCCGGGATATTCAAAAGCACGTGTAAGATAGACATTACATGGTTCCCCTTTGACGATCAGCTTTGCAAACTCAAGTTTGGATCATGGACGTACTCTGGTTGGAAGGTAAACAAAAAGATAAATAATAAAAAACAAATTAAACCAAACAATTTTAAAATACTTAAATCTATTCTATAGAGCAGGGACAGGGCCAGTTATTTGACAGAGAAAAAATATGGAATTTAGCAGAAATAATTTTTTGGGCTGAAATTATTAAAACTATGGATTGGAAAAGCTGAATATAAATTAAATTATCAGAAATATTACATGGAATCTTTCTAAATTTTTAAACTATTGTTTTAAGAACTTATCTTTATCTAAAGTTTGGTTAATTCTTCTTTAAATCTTTGTATGTTGAATTCAATTATTTTTTCTTCAAAATAACAGTCCATATCTCTGTTAAAATCACCAGTCTTCTTTCTATCTATCTTTAAATAGAGATCTTACATGCAGTATGAAGTGTTATACTTCTAGTTGTTTAGGAATTTTGAATATGTGCAAGTTATTTTTTTAGAAATATTTTGCCAAATTTTACTTTTTCAAATTGAAGAAAAATTTCTCAAATTCTTTGAAACAATAAATGAAGATGAAGACTTCATATATATGGATCCCTATTTAAAATTAAAAGATCACATTAATAAAGAACAGCTTAGTCTAATGTTACTTACTGAAGCATCAGTTTGTTGATCATACATCCAAAAATTGATTTTGATTTTTGTTATTTCCTTATCCTAATATTGCATTATTTTTAAATAAATCAATTAATCTATTGTATGATCAACAACTGTACAATCAAAAGACTTTTTACTAGCAAAATTACATATTTCTATTGTCTTTTCCGTGTCTACATTTTTCTATGAATTTTTAACTGCATTTGTCTTTTTGATACTTTGAATTGAAATTACCATCAGTTATTTCAAAGAAAACTTTTTCTTAAAACTGGGACATTAAATATAAGATTATGGTGATAAATTTTGCACCTTTGTGAAAATTTTACTTGATGTAATTGTTATATTACAACTTTCTCTCTTCTAACATACACACTTTCTATTGCATATATTCTAAATCTAGTAAACAAAATAATTTGCACAATGTACATTTTCTTAAAGCCACAGTTATTGGCAGTTTTACTATAGTTTATGTAGTTTTATCATTGAAAACTATTTTTTTTCAAAATTTTTTATTTAAATCAAAATATTATACTAAAAATCATGAATAAACTACTATTTTTAAACTTGTTGTAAAAGTGCCTTAACAACTATTTTTTCATATTTATAACATAAAACTTCAAGAGCATGCTTTCTTATGGGTTGTGAGATAACGAGGACTAAATCAACTTCACTTCTACTCTCTCTCTCTCTCATATTCATTCACTTTTTGCACTTAATATTTATCTTAAATAATGTGGTTTAGCAGAACTCTAATCATTTAGCTAAATTTCATCCATTTAATTTCAATGATAATAAATAAAATCCTCAAAAAAAATTTTTAAAAATAGATTAGGACAGAAAATAAATAATCATTTTTTCTCAGCTATTAGAGCATTATCTATCCTAAAATCATCCTATTTTTAAAACATACATATTTTTCATATAGACTTAACACACCCATTTAGGTTTTAGTAAATTTAAGATTGCTGTAAGGATAAAAAAAGTAATTTATTTAATTTTGTTCTTTTATTCATAACCCATAAAAAAGCAAGCAAATTTTCCCCCACAACAATAAAGAAACAATGTGTTTTACACTAGAAAATACATTAAAACTTCAAATTTCCACTTTAAAACTTTGACTAAATGACACTTTGTAAGTAAGTTGTTTATCTAAATGGTACCTGTACCACAAAGCTAAAAGTGTATGCCTCAGGTGCAAGGTCCAGGAAATTTGGTCTTAGTTTCAGGGCCAATCAATCCTTCATTTTTTCAATTCAATGACATTTCAAATTATAAGTATTTTTAAAACTCAAAGCTCAAACTAATAAAACCTATCTGAAAGTTGTACAAATGTACAACAGACTGAATATATAAATTATTGAAGTTTAAGAGAATATTAGTCAATAGCTAATATTCTTCTTTGAGTTAATAAAATGAATTTTTATTAAAACTAAAATATCCAGTATTTTTACTTTCCATGTTTCAAACTATGAAGAAAAATTCATATGAGTATTTTTACAATTCATGCACTTATTGCTATAAAAATGCATACACTTTTTCTCTTCAATTGAAATGTTTTATACGTTAAAAGTAATTAATGCCTGTTGTTACTACAAATTTACCATCATTAAACTAGTCAAAAACACATTTATTCAATAGGCTTTATGAATAAAATGGTTATGATAAAAATCGATTTTGTAAAGAATAAAAGGAATGCATGATTTGTTTTACATTGAATACAAAGAAAATGATTATTGGTAAAAAAAACACATATTGAAAAATAATAAATCGATAGGCATGAATCATAAACTTTAATTGTTTCTTATTGTATAGAGAAATCTTTTTGCCCCCTCTAAATTGTTTTTATCTATGTACATTACAATTGAATTAAACAATCTCCTAGGTAAAATGATTATTCTCATATATCAAAATTTTTATCTATAGTTTATATTACAACAAACATGTAAAATTCAATATTTCAAACATTTCAATTTGAAATATTGAATGTATAATTTTTTGAATGTAAAAAAACTGTAGGTAAAAACATCAATTAAAATTTTTGTGCAGTGAACTGATGTTTAAAATTATCTATACTTATATAGAGAAAAGCTTTTGATACTACTAAACGGTATCATTTATATTGCTTAAAGAATCACATTGTTTTGATAAATTACAAAGACATTGATTGACCTTGAGACCAAACCAACCAAAAATTTCCGCCTTAACCTTATTCATTCTGATCAGGGATCCGTTTAAGGTCAAGGTCAACTCGGCCTTGAACCTGATATGGTCAAAGGTTACCATGTATGCTAATCTATACCAATGGTTGATTACTCCTCTGGATTTCTCGCTTGTACTGTTCAATGCCTTTTAATCCAAGTCTTTGACGTGGTTTATTGGTTGATCATTTTATAAAGATACACTAAAGTATCAAAAGTATGGTAGACTTTTTAGCCAATTTAATTTGTTATGATCCCCATTTACGACGCCATTGACAAGGTTTACTGGGTAATGAGCAGTGCAAGAAAGACTTCCTTTATCAACCATTCATAATTATCTTCCTTCTACACTATACTCCTTGTTTTTTTTTGTTTTTAAATTTGATTGTATTTAAAAATATTGATTAAAATGATTTAATTAATATTTTTAGCTATAATCATTTGATTATCAGTAATTTCATTAGATAAACATTTGAATTACAATGATTAAATATTATTTTCTTTTGTTTTTTTTATTAAGTATTAGCACTTAATATCAAAAAAAATAATTTTGCACATCCTTTTAAAAGACACATACACAACCCAAAACCCTTTGCACAATGTATAGCACATTATATTATGTCAAAAAAATTTCTTGATTAACTTCATTGTTAGCACAGCTATTCTATAATAATTATCTTTGTCTTGTGTATTGGTCAATATAGTGCTCAGTACTTGTATGTATTTTTTCAGATAGAGTTTGGGATAATTTTTTACTTGTTTTAAAGAACATTAAAAATATCTACATTCTTGTGTTGTACAAACATTCCTTTCCAATTTGTTTCAATGCATTTTTTGTGTGTTATTGTGTGGACGCTTTTGGAATACTAATATTGTCCTTACAACACTTGCAATATGCTTCCTCAATACAACTAAACAATATGTTAGAAAAAAGTAAATAAAGTTTTAAACATAAAAACAATTGTTTTGATGAAGTTTTAAACATAAAAACATTTGATTTGATGTATAATCTAAAAATCGAGGAGATTTCAATGATATTTAATGCAATTTATCTTTATACTACCTTTTCTATAAGCTATGATAACATATTTTTCTTTGGTTTTGTGTCCTTAATATGTGTATTGTGTACAAATGGGATAATACAATATAAGCTTATAATTACTGAATTGTAAAGTAAGTATTAAGAGTGATACATTCAATAAATAAAGAATATTTTAAAACCTTCCTATGTAAAATATAAATATTAATGTAGTACATATATTCTGTTTTAAGAATTGTTTCTATTTTAACTAGTTGCATTTTAAAATCTTCATTAAATTAGGTCTGCTTTTGCTATGCTTCATTAAATAATAAGAGATATGACATTTTAAAATTTATTATTATTCTTAAAAGAAAGCAAAGTGTAATGTAAAAGATTAATTAAATTTCATTTTAGGGAAGTTTATTCTTCGTCTAACCTTCTGTGCTATTTTTTCTTATACTTTCCTTTCAAATCATTTACAAAATATTCAAAACAACATAGAAAAACAACATAACTTACAAGATTATTACATAAAGTTTCTTTTAAGAAAGAATGCAATTTTCAGGTCAATTGGAGATTTTCTTGAAAGAACCTACATTTTCATATTTTGCTATTACTACAGTTTTCATATATTTAAGCTTTATTTTAGTTTGTTTTCAACACGCTATTGTAGTTATTTTAGCACTTTGGAATGGATAAGAGACAGCCATTTCTTACATATAGTTTTTTTTATAAAATATTGATGTTCGTTTTCCGTTTATTTAGCTTGATTTGAAGTTGAAAGATAAAGATGGAGGGGATATCTCCAGTTTCATTACAAATGGCGAATGGGATCTAATAGGTATGTAAATCGATATATGATTACTTGGATGTTGCGCCATATATTAATGTACTATGATAAAGTAATGCTCGCAGCTGGCTAAAATAACAATACCCCTCTTATACCCAATACCTTCCCTGCCACTGGATTAAAAACTGACCAATAAGTTAGATCCATAAGAGCAAGCTAAAATGACGAAAAAATTTTACCAGTCAACATATCCAGGTATATTCTAAATCCCTTATGATAAGGTAATATTTATATTGAATTGTATTTAAAAGGTAAACAGGTAAAAACTTATATTCTGAAAGGAGGGGGGGGGGGTGTTTCATAAAGTTTAATAAAGAGTGTTATATTTGAGTAAAAATTAATGTAAGTTCGACATTAGCAAAACATTTGACAGTTTTGGTTCTAGATCTTCGAATTTTAAGGAATTGTTATCAAATAAACATCGTTTTTTTTTATTCTAGGTGTTCCTGGAAAGCGTAACAGTATAAGTTATGACTGTTGTCCTGAGCCATATGTGGACATAACATTCACTATTCACATCCGTAGGCGCACTCTATACTACTTCTTCAACCTTATAGGTGAATCCTTTTATATTATAATTTTTGTCTGCCTTTCTGTTGTTTAATATCTCGCTAACCACCAAACTGTACAAAGAAATCGTTATATGCCTTATTATCCCTGAACCCTTTCCTCTTTATTTTGAAATGAATTGAAAATGTGTGGTTTTTATCCGATGCCTTAACGCTGCAGTGCCTGTAAATGAGTTTCCTGAGCAATGTTACCTAACCTTACCTGACCAAATTAATAGACAAAAATAAACTTAAAAGTAACCCCCCTGTTCAGCCGGTAACCTCTTTTTACAATATATATTAAAATAGGGTAGGGAGATTTCTTTGCTCGTTTAGGTACTTTGTGGGAAACCGCAATCATGACTTGATGAGATTTACCTCAATTAAGCCTATGATCTGTAAAATATAAAGGAAATGACTCTTCTGAAAAAATTTACGCGGCAAATAGACAAAAGCCACTCTGAATAAAATTTTTGTTTTAGTTCCTTGTGTTCTAATATCCTCCATGGCTCTGCTCGGCTTCACCCTCCCCCCGGACTCGGGGGAGAAGCTCACCCTTGGTAAGTTACAAATCATATTTTTTTTATTTGAGGGAAAGGGAAGGGGGCGCTTGTTTTTAAGGCCTCTAGGGGCGTAGTCTCTAGTCATAAGATATAGGGGGCTTAAAGATTAACTAGATTTGACAATTGAGATAAATGTAGTAATTCATATATGCATCGTATTGTAACAAAAGTAAAAAGGAAAACTTACAAAAATAGTGTATAAATATAGAGTGGTGGTTATCTAATGCACTGCAAAATACTTTATACAAGTTAATTAAACAAGGAAATTATTTTGGAACAAGTTTTTATTTAATTAAATGCAGAATTTGCTTATTTACAGCGTAATTTTGAGGGCTGTTGTAACATTGTCACAATATAGCCACAACAAGTATAAGGGTTTGTTTATCATTACAAAATTATTTGCAGTATAGCTTCGAAAACAATTTATATCCGCTGGACTAGAACTGATTCTCAGCCATACTGAAAAATCATGTAAAGCATCTTCAGACAATTTTCCACAAATGATGAAATCAAAATCATGAAATTAATATCAGTTTTTAGACCAGGCCTTCGATAAATAATTTGCTTTTTTAACTAAATTTAGGTTCCAAATGCAATTTTGAAGATAAAAAAAAACACATTTATTTAGAAATTTTGCTATTTCATTCAATAAAAGTTTTTGTTTAAACATTCAATAAAGTGTTGCAACTTTTATTAGCAGAAACCAACAAATTGGTTAAACCAGTGTTTACATCACTCAACTATTTGACATTATCATATTTTGTTAATTAGATTCCTATTTACGAATTATAATAAAAAATCAGAGGTGGATTCTTAAAAAAAATTTGCCCCACTAATCGGTTAGTGGGGCAAAATTGTTTTCGAGAAAAATCCTCCAAAATCACATTAAAAATCTACAAAAATT
>LS047403.1:12884-27137 GCA_900241095.1 Acartia tonsa | reverse complement strand
TACATTTTTTGATAATTCATTGAGAAATATGGGCTGCAGATGCTTAAAAATACTTTTTCGAGGGTCATGCTGTATAAATGCAATTCTACTATTGAACAATATCGTTTTATTGGTCAAATATTTAATAATATTTTTTTTTAATTTTCAGATTTAATTTAGGCAATTTTCTTTTTAGGTAGAACAAGATAACCATAACCCAGAGAGTGCAGCTTTTATTAATAATAATTACTTTTCAGATGTAACTATCCTCCTGTCTCTAACTGTATTTTTGAATTCTGTACATGAAAAAATGCCAGCCACTTCAGAGTTTTTTCCATTAATAAGTAAGCTGTAATAGCTAACTTTATAGCTAACTTACAAGATATTTAGGAAGAAATCACCTAATTTGAAGTATTTATCTATCTCACTATTGAACTTATTATTTAAATAATAGCTAACTTTAGATAAAGCTAATATTTCAAATATTTATTATTTGATAGGACCTACTTATTTTGAATTATTACCAAAATTACAATTCGCTATTTGATAAATAAAGTATAAGAAAATAATAACAACTTGATTTCTATGAAGTAGCTTAAAATTGCAATTTGATTTAAAGTCTACAAGAATTTTAAAAAATGCATTTAAGAAAAACAAATTGATAATTTATTATTAGGAAAATTGATTTGAAGTTTCAATATTATAAGTGTTGGGCTTTATTTTTTGCGTGCAGCCTCGCTTCTCTATAACAAGAATATGTCCGTCATTTGGATTGAATGTCGACTTAAAATAACTTTAAGATTCTTGTCCTTAACAGAACTTAATTGTAACAGTATTTGATTTATCCCTCTCTCAGCTAAGATTGAAATATTTTTGTTCTGCTTTTTCCAATTAAAATTCTTTAATTTGAAATAATGCAATTCATAATGAAAGTTAAACAGTAACTACCTAAGTTAATTGATTAACAACAAACTTTGTCTATTTTCAAAGTTTATTTACACACATTATACATAAGCAGGGAGGGAGGAGACATTGGTCCATAAAGTTTTATTTTAACGTTTGGGGACTTCATTGAATTTTAATTGGTTGGTTCATTAGGTTAGGTGTGCAAACGTTTCAACCACTTTGGAGTGTAATTTTTGGTGTCATCATTTGGGATGTACATCAATTTATCGGCCTTTGTCTAATCATTGCATTATATGGAGTAGAGTGGGACAGGATACTGGTTTCAAGTTGCGATGCTTTTCTATAATTAACTATGTCTATCCGCAATACTAAGGTAAAATGTTATTTTCTCGGCTGCCATTTAGCATAGACTTCTGATTTTTGTGTGAAATTTCACCCACTTACCTCTGTCTGAAATTATTCATCAATATCTTATTTTCTTCATTTGTGTAGTGAGTTTGATATCTTCTATTCATATCTCCTCTTCCTCTCTTTTTTAAGGATACTAAGCATCTACTTGATAATTTACTGTTTGTCAATCAATAGGTTTTGTGCCACGCTACTTATATATGTTGTCATCCTTGTTATTTATATTTTACAGGTAGACTGTAAAAATAAAATCACTTCTTATTTATTTTCTTTCAAAGTACACCAAAAAAAGAAATTGATTTAGATTTACTTTATTTATTTTTTGTTGACATCTGTGGTTATAGGAAATATACACACACACACACACAAACATAAACACAAAACTCTCACATACACACAGAAATTGAATATGTTGGTTCAACTTTCAAGAGAAAAATTGAATTGTGTAAAATTTGATCCAATATAAATTGGCACAGCTTGTAGTGAACAATCATGCCAACAAATTTCACATTTCATCAATATAAACATTTTTTACATGCTCTTTTATAATTATGGAGTGAAATAACCCACCATGAATCTATGAATATGGAAAATTCCCACAACACTATTCCTTGCAACTTCGGTTGGGTAATCTATTAGAGCTGGAGTCTTTCTTTACAGCAGTAGGTTTAATTATTTCCCAATAGTGGAAATATTTTGTTTATTAGTGCATTTCAACAAAATTTTAGCTCAAAGCATAGAATGGTGTTATTTATTATTACATTTCTGAAAATGATAAATAATATTTTAATTTAGCTTATTTTAATATTTTAAAACATTTTTATATGAACTCAAACCTTGCAAGTAAAACACACGAGAATTCAGACACACACAAACATAAATACTTTTCACGAATTAAAGGATAGTTATTCGGTCATAATAAAGAATTTGGATTTAGCCCAACACTTATAAGTTATATGTATGTTTTTTTTTTAAATAAATTTTAAGGTAATTTTATCAAATTAATCTGCAGATAATTTTTTTTTATATTTCTGAAAATCTTATGGTTTTTAAGAAGATTTATTTTTTATTTGCTATACTCGAAGTCCTTGTGTATAGGTTGTAAATTAGTTTTAGAAACTTAAGTATTATGTGTATTTAGGTGTAACAATATTACTTTCACTGACTGTATTTATGAATATGGTATCAGAGATAATGCCCAACACAAGTGACGCGGTCCCATTGATAGGTAACTGGAGCTCCCCCCTCAATACAAGACCCACCCCTTCTCTTCTGTCCTTTAATAGTTTCTTCTTATAGTAACCTATCCAGAAAAAAGGGTGAAAGCAAAGTTGTTTCTTTTAACTATTTTAGAGCATCTTATTTTTAGTTGGTAACCTTTTTTTAGAAAATAAACTAACAATCAAGAATTTTGATAATGTTACCAATTTTGAATTTGTATGCAATTCCTGCTATTTGAGGAAATTTAGTGATTTGTTATGGTTCATCACCTTCACATAAATATACTTCAACATTTTCAATTTTTCAATGAAACCGCTTTATCACTTGCTGCACCTACCATATATATTATTATATAAATATTTAAATAGATTATTTCTCTATTAAAAATCATTTAGTATAATGTATAAGGTCATGACAATTATGGTAAAAGCACAACTTTGTATAATGTATAAGCCTTAAACTCAGGATTAGTCTAATACTTGTTTGTTTTCATTATTTTTTCCTATATAAACCAAACTGTGTGATCTTGTACATTTAGCAGTTAAATGTCTTCATATTTTTCCTTTAAATATTTAGCCTTAGATTTTAGCATCTAATTTTTGCAGTGAGATTTATTTGAACAGGGACAGCATTTAAGACTCAGCTGCATGTTACTTTATGAATCTGTCTACAATTGAATATGACAGGTGCAAGGAGATTTCAGTTGTTCATTTATTCTAACAAAATGATGATAACTATGGATTTATTTCAATGATTAGAGATAAATTGAAAATTTTATATAATGCTTTCCTAAAATGATATAACTATACATATGTAATTGTTCTAACTAGGTATTTCATCAGTTTAGAGACTAAAACAAAATTTAAATAGAAATAGATTAAATATTAATTACTTTCTTTAATCTTGTGTTCCAAGGGTTTTAAATCCGAGCCTATATCTTGCAAAAAATGGCATTTTTTCATGGCATGTGATTTGAATTGAAATTTGATTTTGAGACCCATGTTTCAGGAGTCACAATCCTCCTCTCCCTGACAGTATTCCACAACATAGTGACCGAGACCTTGCCCAGGGTGTCGGATGCCATGCCCCTTCTAGGTACTAACTAAATCTTTCTCTTTAAATCTTTTTCCCAAAACACATTAAAAACTACATTATGTTTAAACCCCTTCATAAATTACATTTTAATGATGATATTGATTAAATAAAAATGATTTTCCCTCAAATAATACAATTTGTTAACTTGCAAACAACAACAACACATAGAGAAGTGGCCTGATATATTTTCTGGAGACATAACTTTGGTTCACAAAGTTGTAATGGGTTTAGTTCAAAAGGATTTGCTAAGTTATTAACTTGAAAAGAATCATCACTCAAACCTTCAACATCTCACATTTTCAGAGGTACCTACATAAAAAAATTTGGGTATCTACAAATTTTATATCAAAATCTTGTTGATTGAGTAATGATGTAATTATTTGATTCAAACATAAATAAAAAAAAATCCTTGAAAGCTCATAAAACTAGAACCAAAGTTTATTTTCCATGTAGAACTCAAGCCACTTTGTACAAAATAAGCCAAAAGGATTACATGTTTTTCCCTTGCTAAATTTAACAAAGAATAGGAGTTAGCATTTAATTATAGGGTTCAAATATATATTCTGAGTCTAACAGTCTCAAACATGTTACATGAATTCTAAAAATTGTAAATATTTTTTCAATTGTAAATCAAGAATTTTTCTTAAGTCTTAAGGTTTTGTATAAAAAAGGGAATTTTTCAAATGTGTAGTTATTTTTCCAGTAAAATGTATCTTATAAATGATTAACTACATGTTTATGAATAATTCCATTAAAACAAGAAATTCTTAGCAGAAAATGAAATATAAATGTTAAAACTTGCATGCATAAAAACAAGAATCCTCATAAAACACCTGTCATAAAATAAATTAAGCTACCTAGATGGCATTAAAAGACAGTATAAAACTAAATGAAATTAATAAAAACAGCCTTATTTTGCTGACTCCTGTTCAATTTCTCTCCCTCCCACATCTCATTCTCATGTTTGAATGTTTAAATGCTGTAATTTTGCTTGTTGCAAGCATGGTGTTTAAATTAACTTATAGTTTCTTGTGACTTCTTTGGCATGAACAAACGTTTCCATTTGCTATGTTCCAATTTTATCATATAAAAACTTTTATCATAAGTTCTTTCCATTACAATATAACACATATAGAAAATTACAAAAAAAAATTATGCGTAAAATGGAAAAAAAATATCATTTCTCTTTATGTTTTATGTGCTTGATTGTTTGTAAAATTGCATTTGATTGATATTTAATGATCCCCTAATTAACATGAATTCTACAAAACTACAAATTATAGTTCATTTTATTGAAAAATGAATACATAAGTTGGATCATATCATTACAAAAAAATTTAATATTTGTGAAAGGAATATATTTCACAACTAAACATATGTATATTTTCTAATTTGTTGATTTCATTAACTTCATTTAGTTCTAGCAATGTATGTTTCATAACACACAAATAAAATGATATGGATAATCTTTTAAAAAGGAATTCAATTTATGCTTTTCTTAAGGATTAAAGAAAACAATTTGTGTAATGGGTAGAACAAAGACTTATTTTTATTTATCTATTAAGACATTTCAACTGTACTTTAAGATAAAATAAAAAAAGAAATTATGATTTTAAGATAAGTATTTATTTTTACTTGCAAATTATTTTTCTTAAAGTGAAGTATCTCTAAATGAGTTTATGCAAACATTAAAAATCTATATAGTTTTAGATGTTTAAATGATATTTTAGGTTAATTCCTTAATCCTTATATGGTAAGACATCCCTAGTAAGTAAGCCTAGAGATATAAACATGAAGTTTGAACAAGACTTCAAAGAGAAGTTAAGTTCATGTACCAGATTATTATATCATTTCCCATGTCTTATTTACATTTGGTTGAGTAAATCTTTTTTATAATTTTTGTGGTAGGGTTTTTCTTTATCAAATAGCACAAAAGTTTAACTTTAAAGCCGTTTTCTTATTAACAAATCCAGTTTTCTTTTTATTTGATTGTTAATTGTATTATTTGATGATGTTACATTTGCAGTGGAGCAGTTTTGTTTATTTTATTTGACATTGCAGCGCATAAATTTTGTTAGCAGAGTAAGACTAGTTGGAAAGCTGAAAATATTCATCGTATTTTCTTAAATCTATTGTAATGTAACTATTTCTATATTACTTCTCACTATGTTTTTTTTATTGTTTTTATTGAAGTTGCTATGGTAATTCTAAATCTAATTGTGTTTGTCAAACTGGTATCTTTCTATTTTAAATGAATATTTCATTTAAGTATCAAGTAATTACCTGCAATATAAAGCTTTGAAATAACAAAGTGGCCTTTTTAGAAGGTATAAAAATAATCTTTAATTACATTTTCTATGAGAGGTAAAACATTCTCCACCTCCTAACTGTTTAAAATGCATTTCACATCCCTCAGTTTGTTTTATCAGGTTTCAGGAAAAGTCAAATACAAAGTGTCCACACAGTTTGCCAATCTATTATTTTCATTCTTTAATAAATAAAATCTTTCTATTAATTGTACCAAAAAAATTTTGTGGATTGCTATGAAGTAAGATTAATATATCATATAATAGTGTATAGTTATCAGTACTGGAGGCCTATGAAATAAAAAAAGGTAGTTCTTCAAGCGGGTCGAGTAAGTCATCCCCCACCCCCCCCCCTAGAACCTTTCCTGGACTAATGTAAACTTCCTTGAAAGATGGTGTTTGACTGGTCCACCCTTTGGGAGAAATTCTCATAGACAGACAAACATTCTGTTACTTTAGTATATAGGATTGGTTGTTTTCAAAAAGCCCTTATTTTGAAATATTTATTTGGTCCTATCACATTGGTTTAGTTTGGTGCATGAAAAGAGACAGATTCTAGGTTATTCTAAATAATAACATAAAAGGCGTTAGAAAAAGGTCTAATACAAAGTTACATCCTATTTTAGTAAATATATAAAGGAACTGCATTTAAATTTGTCAAAAATCCTTGTCATCATACATCAAGTGTACCTGTTATGCATTTTTTTAACAATTTAGTAACATTGTCACAAATAGCTAAAAGTATTAATCTTCCTCAATCATATTCTCAACCCAGGGACATCCAAGCTTTTCATTTAGAGGTGGGTAAAATAAGGAGTTTTAAAGGTTTGAGGAGGTAATTTTGAAAAAAAAAATGATAGTGTAAAAGAGTAGTTCCAAAGTTTGAGGAGGGTGATCATTTCTTTTCTCGTATTCATTCGAATCCGGTGGACAGGAACCGGTTCTAATCAATACGAAAAAACTATGTCTAGCATCGTATTATAAACCGCTTTCTACGAATATAGAAATGTACAATCATAAGATTAAAACCATTTTTTTAGCCCATGCCTTCGGAAAGCGGTTTATAATACGATGAAAGAAATAACTATACCACAACCCTTAGAAGTGTATGCCTCAACCTATAAAAAATTCTGCTGATATAAACCAAAAGCATTTGTAAATGTCAGTCCCTGATCCTAGATTTCAGGTTATCTCTACAACTGTCAAATTATTGAAACTTGACTTCTAAAACCACTCTAATTTTCTGGACACGGTAAGCAGGGACACAATGGATAATAAACCAAATTTAAAGTAACAATTTTTTTAAACGTCATCTTTTAGTCAAGTCAACCTGAAATTGTTGAGCTTTACTTATAACCTAAAATGTACAAATTGTTGTTACAATGCTATTATGGGTGATAGTGGGGGAGGGAATAGCTTATAATACCAAAGTGAATATTCTTTGTAAAAGGTTAAAATTCACTTATCCATTCTTTATTGTTATAATCTGTTTTCTTAAATAAATTTCCCAATCTTTTTTATATTTTTATAGATACTTTTTTCTGTTCTTTTATTTAACCCTTATTTTCCTCTTATTTCCTCTCTCTATCTCTCTCTTATTCTTTCTCTCTCTCGCCCATACCTTGTTTCTCTCTTTCACACTCTAACTCTGTCAATCTAAATCTTTCAAACCTGACATAATCATACACACACACTATTAACCCGGATATAGTGTGACGTCATTTTTTTAACCAAAGTATATTTCTGAGGTCCTCAAGTGATACTGACATTTAAAAACTATAGTAGGACAGTCCAAATATAAAAAAATAAGTTCATGGAACTGTAATAACTACCTAAAAACTTAGATTTCAGAAAAAAAGCAGAAAATTACGAACTAATGGACGAGCTTTTGACCTTCATTACTAAACAGAAATTCATAATTCCAATTTATAATGCTAGGTTAGAGGAAAACCTAAATTAGTTAAGGGATTCTGTATTGTATGATAAAATAAATCATTCATAAGTCATTGATTACAGGTTTGGAATATCAAAAATATTTTTCTTTTTAATCCAAAAAATTAAATGTTAAAATATCAAATGCTTTGCTTCAATCTGAAAATTTAATCTTCAATATTTGTGATATGTTTATTTTGTGAATTTCAATAATACTTGGGGCAGATAAACCTTTTGTTTGAATTGGATATTGAAGATCAATTTAGATATTTTGGGATATTCTATAAATTGTAAAGTTGGAAACAAAAATCCCCTTTTCCTTGTAAAATACATTCAAATTAAGGGTAAATTTTTAACCCAAAATATGTTTTCTCGTATTCATTCGAATCCGGTGGACAGGAACCGGTTCTCATCCATACGAAAAAACTATGTCTAGCATCGTATTATATCCAGTTTTCTACGAATATAGAAATGTACAATCATCCGCGGAAAGCCGTTTATAATACGATACGAGAAATAACTATTCCTAACTTTATATGTAAAGGGAGTGGAGTTGAAATAAGATAAATTTAGAGCAAAAAGAAAAGAGAACACTGAACAGGGGTTGAGCAGATTTTAAAATTGGCAGGGTTGCTCAATAAATGTTCTTGCTTTCATGAAAAGTATTTCACAGACAGCAAAAATATATGACTAATATATTTGCTTAAATAATAAAAATATTTAGCAAAAAGATTTTGTTATCTAAAAAAAAAGGATTTTGCCATTTACAATATGTTCACAGATGATAGATTTCAAATTTTCAACACAAATTGTTTGTTTTATTCAATTTTGGGTAAAAATATGTTTACTCAAATCATTGAATGTTTGCATTGTATCATTTTGATGGCAAATAATAAAAAAAATTGTGAAAAATAAATATTTTTAAGTACATTTAAAGTCAATAAAAAAAAATAAAAAAATTACCCATGAAGAAAATATGAAAAGTTTTGAATGTTATTTTAGAATAATGCTTGAATAAAAACACCAGGAAAATTTGATAGATTAGGTAAGAAAACAAATTTTAATATATAATCAAAAGAATTTCTAAAAATACATTTCATGTCTGCAATTTTACCTATTGGTTTTTTTTTAAACTATTCAATACCAATAATTTCAAGATTTACATTTTTTGTAATGCATCACTTTGGGTTACAAAGAAAGGCAAATCTTGTATTTTAGATACAAGAAATATTCTTAGTTAAAAAACATCAATGATAAACAAGTGTTTTTAGGATCTGAATGTTGAATGTTTCACAGTCCTAACTATTTAAGTAGAAGAAAATATTCCATGACATTTTTGCCAAATTATAAAGTTGATATTATTGCATCCAAACAAGAAATTTTTTATCTATGAATGCAAAAATGGTTTTGTATGTAAAACTTATTATTAAGTTTAGAATATAGATTTGTTTATCAGTCTATATAAATTGTACTATCAGTGTAAAGTACAGACTCAAGAAATGAATATAAAAAATTGGAAGATTAGGAATATATTTAAAAATAACAAATACATAGTAGACTAGAGGTATATATTTATGTTTTACCATTGCTATAATTGCTAATAATTTTACCAATAGTTGTTCTCTTATTGGCACCATTCATAATTTCTAATGTCTAAAGCGGTATTTTTTTTTTAATAGTCCCTTTCATGGCAACGCCCCTTAAGGGGCGATTCGTCGTATTTTTAAAATGGCTTTATATAGGTTATTTTAGGTTAGGTTAGGTTATATTGGGTTAGTTGATTGCCCCACGGGGTTAGGCAATTGGCTACGCAGGGTTAGAGCCCCCCGCAGGGGCTAGAAATAGGAGAAAAGATACGAAGAATCGCCCCATTAGGTGCGTTGCAACGAAAGGGACTATACCCATTTTTTTTGTGTTGTAAGCTTGTAAGCTCTCCCTTTCCACTGAGCTAATTGATTCCCTTATTTCTTAGATGTTCTGAGAAGTTTTAGGCATTTATTCTTCACTTGAATTATTGGGATAGTTTAAGAATAGTTTTGCCCCTATTCTCACCCTCCCTTTCTCTAAAATACAATTCCCCATGGGTGCTAGAGGTGTAGATACTAATAAATATATAAACATTTTACATTCTTTGCTATCTGTGTATCTATTTGTGAAAATCATTGAGACAAAAGGATTTATTATAAATCCAACAAATATAACAAATTGGTTTGTCGATAGAATAAAGATAGAACATATACTTATCCATAGAATAAAGATGAAACATAAACATTTATTTCTTATATAGACAACAATACTTTATTTAATACTAGTTTTATTATTTAAAAGATTACATGTTAACTTTCTTGTCCACCAAAAAGGGTATGTAAAATTAAGAATGATAACATTTATAAAAATTCCAAATGATAATGCTATTCTTTAGATGTTAAAATATTATTAATTATAAAAAAAAGCATAAATATTATGTTATTTACTTATTGCATATATTTAAAAATCATGGTAATCATGATATTGTTGTCAAAATTTCTAAAAAGTCAACTTGTTTAAAATGAACCCCAGGATTTTTTTATAAGCTTTCTGAGTTATTCAAAACTATTTCAGGAATCATCTTGCAAAAGTTTGAAATAAATAGTGCAATTCAAAGATGCCTAAATTAATTAACAAACCTATACGTTACGGATAGACATATAGACATTAATTGTATCATAAAGCATAAAACAACTGCATGTCCTGTCTACAAAATATTGTTACTCCTTGCATCCTTGTTAATTATACTATTGTTTATTTGTTTGCATGCTCAAAGAGTGACATTTTTTGCGCGGATTTTCCGTATAGTGTTCTACGACTTTAAAACAGGAGCAGAAATCTAATGTGGATTTGTGAAGAAGAAAAAATGACAGCCAATGAGTCAAGAGCAAATAAAATGTCAACTTTACTAGAATATAATAATTTTGTCTTATATGACACTAGAGCAACTGTTATGCCAAATTTTAGCGTTCTACTTTTGTTTTATAGTCTCAGACACAAACCTCTACGGAAAATCTGCGCAAAAAATTACCCCCTTTGTAACTTATGGCTAGTAAACCAAGTTTTCTGTCGTGAAGCATTTATATTAGTGCAATGGAAAATAATGATCGTTTTAAGAAAGTGATAACCAGTTATAGGAAGATAATAAAAATTTTGGTACACTTGTTTACTGAGATATATCAACCTATGTTGTAGATATACTTATCTTTTATTAAGATGATTTATTTTAAATATCTAATGAGGTTTTGCTCTATTGACTAAATCACATTGATAGAATGATCATTTTAATGGAAAAAAATACTTAATTCATTTACAAACAAAAGTATCATAGACATTTCAAAAGATAAAACACATCATTTCTTTTTTTGTTGAAAACAATACAGGCCTGAAGCTAAAGCATTTCATTTTATCTTTTTACAATCGATACAAAACAAATTTGAAGCTTATCTAGTAATTTTATTTCGTATTTTTCCTTTTCTACCAAAGTAAATATTGCATTTCTTATGATCAGTTAACAACTATGAAGAAAGGTAATTTTTTAAGGCTGCTCTCGGCCAAACGGACAGCCACAAAGCCACACAGCGGCACAATCCTACACAGCAACGGACAGACACACAGCCAAATAGCTACGGACAGTCACACAGCATCGGACAGCCAAACATCCGCGGACAGCTACGGACAGCCACACAGCCATCGTTCAACATTATTGAGAATGGATAGTAACGGATAGCCACGGACAGTCACACAGTAACGGAAAGTCAAACAGCAGCGGACAGCCAAACAGCCTAGGACAGTCACACAGCAACGGAAAGCTACGGACAGCTACACAGCAACATTCAGTTACATCCGCGGACAGCCATCGTTCAACATTATTAAGAATGGCATTGTAACCAATCCGGGATCGACATAAATAATAGTGCTAGGCGAGAGAAAACGCGCATAGTATAAGGCTTTTGGCTGGGCCTTTACTTTGTATCATTAGGGCTGTGGGGGTTTGGTATGCAAGCTAAGGCTATGAGGCAAGAGTTTGGTCGTTTACAGCCTTTAGAGTTATTAAAAATATATTTCTTCATGTTTCCGTCTTAATCTTAGTTTTGTAACTTAAGGAAAACAAAGAAAAAAATATTCATATTTTAATAGCTTATATTTGAATATAGATTAAAGTACTAATCTTTCTTTTCAAGATAAATAAAATATTATTTTCCCTTGAAAACATTTATTATTTTTTTTATTTCGTAAGAAAGTAAAGTTGAAGAAATTAGATATGAATTATGTAGTTTTATCCAGTTATAATTACAAAAATCATCTAAATTATTAATGAAACTTTAGATTATTTTTGGAGTGTATTTTAATGTATTTTTGATAAAAAAAATACATATAGTTTTACCTTTTCCACCAATAAATTTCTTATATTTAGTATCTTAATCTTTCAGTCATTTTAAGCAATCTATCTGTCAAATTTTATATCTTTTAGTAGCACAAAAATTACAGATGTTGTTTAGGTTGTGCATGAATTTACCCGAAAGGACAAGAATCTGTTTTTCAATCTTAATTCATAAAAACTAATCTTCGCTTACACTTGTGTTTTTGTAATCACTTTGCTTTGCATGGAACAATAATATTGTCTTGTTTTTGTCTTTGTAATATTATAAGTCAATTTTTGTTTAAGGTTATCAAATATATTCAAAAATTTAGTAGAATTATTTTGCGAAGGATCATCCATTATCCCTGAACGATTTATTTTTAAACTGTTTTGTAGCCCACACGGGTCGTTTTAACCATATGTGTTTTCATTCGTTGGTTTTCTAGCTCTGAGACTATGTCAATAACCATACCTAACCTAACCTAAACTAAAAATAAAGAGAAGGGGATATGTTTAGTCTATTGCCGAAATAAGGATTTTTCTCACACCAATTAGAAAATTATAAATAAATATTATACATTTCAAAAATTATATTTTTTAAAATTTTGAAAATATTTAGGTACATATTTCAACTGTATAATGATGATGGTAGCTAGTAGTGTGGTTCTTACTGTAGTTGTTCTAAACTATCATCATAGAACCGCTGAAACTCATGTTATGCCTCTTTGGGTAAGTTATATTCCATTCTTCGAGGCGTGGAGCGCACAGAAAATTAATATAGGCACAATTTTAACATTTTATACATAATTCGCAACTTGTAGTGTCTAAACTTGTTTGGGTGTTTTCCTTCCAAGTGCCTTTTTTACCAACGAAGCCCCCTTTCCCATTTAAAAAAAAAAATAATTGAAAATAAGGAGGGTAGTTTTCCGTTTGTTCGTTTATTACTTTAGATCTGGTCGGGTTAAGTTATACAGGGTACTGGGTAGCCCCATGGCTGCACAGGTAGGAAAAACAACTCCCCATCTCTTATTATCAATTATTTAAGAAAGTGGTAGAGGGGTTTTAGTGCTAATCAGGCACTTTGTAGGAAAGTTCAATTTTTTCAATTTTTTAATTGTGTAAGTATGTAAAGTATAAAAGATTGTCTCTATTGTAAATGCCTTAAATAATTAAGGCTTATTAATCTTAGGAAGCCCACCGAAATGTGCCTATTTTAAATATAACTTTGACCTTAGCAACATGTTTGACTACGCATATTAGTGCTTTCCCATAATGTGTCTGTTGATTATACAGAACTCCCCCCCCCCTCCAACCTCTTTATATTTGAAATAAGGCGGGGTCTCTTGCGAGCCTATACATGCAGTGCCTAAACCCTGCGGGGCAACCCAGTACAAAATTTAAACTAACATATCTGACCTAAAAGTTAATTGAAAAATTTCAATATTTCAATTTTAAAAAAGGGGGGGTATTTGCGCTCCACAAAGCACTTTGAGGGATAGGCCCCACACTGTATTATGTGTCATAGTCATAATTCTTGTGAAGAAAGTAATTATCTATTTTACTTGTTTCCCCAAAGAGAACGGTTGTCCCACCTGCAGGGAATTCTAACAAACAAATTATTATATATCATTCATTTATTGTTTTTTTTCCGACGAACTTTTTTGTACTACATATAGTTTCAATTAGTTGTACATAATATACAAGGCCCATGCTATTTTTTTCTTAGTACATATATGTACTATATTCAGTTTTAATTAGCTGTGCGTATTGTACAAAGGTCATTCTTACTATATTTATTAATGTTATTATTATCAAAACCAGAGGCATGCAGAAGTTGGCTTGTAAGGGTTTTAGCGCTTGGTGCGTCATTTTATCAATTCAAGGGCGCTTTTTTAACTTTTGAGCGGGTGGGTGGACATCTGTATCCCCCCCGATAGGATACCGGGCGGGGGGGGGGGGGGGGGGGGGGGGGGGGGGGGGGGGGGGGGGGGGGGGGGGGGGGGGGGGGGGGGGGGG
>LS047398.1:10035-25016 GCA_900241095.1 Acartia tonsa | reverse complement strand
CAAAAAATAATAATTGTTTTGTTAATCCGGGCCTTCGTCTAAAAAAACTGGTTTCAATCTCATTATTTCACATTTTGATATCCACGGAAAGCTGTCTATAATACGATTTAATAAGTACCTATCAAAACATTCTTAAAATTGAATTCTTAAAATAACTATAAACTTTCACTTTTCCTTACTTTAACCAGAGTATAACTGAAAGTAAAAATAACGCAAGTGATATAAATATAACGGTTTACTCGTCATTTGAGAAACTCTAGCTTTCCCAATATGCTAGATCAAGCCAACACAGTAGCGCAGATACTCTAAAACTAGGGTAGGTTCGTACGTCTGTCCGTATGTCATAGGAAAACTAACGCCAGTAACAACAATATAACGGTTTATTCGTAATTTAAGAAACTCTAGCTTTCCCAAGATGCTAGATCAAGCCAACACAGTAGCGCAGTTACATCAAAATTAGGTTAGGTTAGTACGTCTGTCCGTATGTCCGTCAAAGTAAAAAAACGCTAGTGATATAAAAATAACGGTTCACTTATGATTTAAGAAACTTTAGCTTTCCCAAGAAGCTAGATCAAGCCAACACAGTAGCGCAGATACTCTAAAACTAGGGTAGGTTCGTACGTCTGTCCGTATGTCATAGTAAAAATAACGCAAGTAACAACAATATAACGGTTTATTCGTAATTTAAGAAACTCTAGCTTTCACAAGAAGCTAGATCAAGCTAACATAGTCTAAGGTGTTTTTTGGTAGCGCAGCTACTCTTAAACTATGGTAGGTTCGTTCGTCTGCCCACTAAAGTAATTCTTCTTCTTTATATCATTATTTTGCTATATCTCTTTTCCCCTCTCTTTACTATGATCGTTAAATTTTACATTTGATTTACAACATATATTTATATTTATTTATTAGTAGTTTAGTTCGTGTTTGTATATCTTTAATATTGTTAATATTTATGGATCAAATTTTATTTCTGTCTGTAGCTTAAGATCTCAATAACCTCTGGACCAATATAAACCTATGAAGAAAAAACGCCATAGAAAAAAAATCAACCTCTACATTTTTACTTTTCGTTTCCCTCAGGGGCACCCGCTTGAAGTAATATATTTTCAATTAAAATTTCTTCAATCAAAGTTATGGAGTCGCCCAATCAAGTCGTTGTATCCCATAGTAAAGTCAGTCGAACAGTACTAGATAAAGAACAACCGCGCTACAAACTATGTTTTTTTATTTGTTGGCTTAACAACTTTGGGGACTTTGTGAATTTTGATTGCTTGCTTCATTAAGTAGAGTGTTCAAACATTTCAACCACTTATCTTAATCTATTAATAGGGAAATAATTTATATCATCATTGGGGATGCACATCAATTTATTGGCCATTGTCTTATCCCTTTCGGTCCCTGGAAAAATCACCGTTTTATTTTAAGCATTTCTTCCCATAATTATAATAAGAAGAAAATCACTTTTACTTTGGCGAAAGTAGTTTCTAGTAGCGAAGCTACTCTATATTTCAATTTGTATGTTAGTCCGTTGGTCTGTCAATCAGTCCGTAACGTTATTTTGATAAGGAAGTTGCATACTAAAATATATTTGGCATGTTTTATAGCGAAGCTACCATATATGTCAATTTGTATGTTAGTCCGTCGGTCTGTCAATCAGTCCATAACGTTATTTTTGATAAGGAAGTTGCATACTAAAATATATTTGGCATGCTTTACAGCGAAGCTACCATATATGTCAATTTGTATGTTAGTCCGTCGGTCTGTCAATCAGTCCGTAACGTTATTTTGATAAGGAAGTTGCATACTAAAATATATTTTGGCATGTTTTATAGCGAAGCACCCATATATGACAATTTGTATGTTAGTCCGTCGGTCTGTCAATCAGTCCGTAACGTTATTTTGATAAGGAAGTTGCATTTACCATATATTTGGCAAGCGTTTTTTGAGTTAGAAACTTCTATTTACAAAGGAGAAAGTTACATTTACTGAACGTCTTAATAGAAAGACATACGCACATACTTTAATTATTGAGCAAATATATAATTATACAAAATTTAAAGGAAACAGTTTTTTACTCAAAATAAAATTAGACTGGTTTCTTTTATTTTTTTATTTTCGATATCACAGCCATTCTACAAAAATATAATTATTATGGCTTTACAATACATATACAAACATAAAATGATTAAAATCAATTTGTAGCGAGACAAATTGTCTTAAAAATCAGCCATGTGACGTAATAAAAATGAAGGATTATCCATCTCTTTTTATGAAATCCCATGGCTGATTTTTAAGACACTTTTTGTCTCGCTACATAAATTTTTTAATAACGTAGCAACATCTATAATAAGTAAATTAAGTGACTTTTTTTATTAAGAGGCCTTTTTACCTTTCGGGGGTAATAATGGGGCAAATATCGTATCTAATATATTGTAATATGGGGATTACGACACCCTCATACATACCTACAAATCTCTTTTGTATGCCACTTGTGAAAAGTAAGAATAAATGTAGCTATGTATCAAACAGGGCTTGGCAGCCGCGCATTAGTGGCTATTAAGCCTCGAGTTTAAACCTGTTTGGATGCTCTGAAAAAAAATTGAAAAGATGGACTGTCATATTTTAATCAGGTTTCGACTTCCAGATGATTTTTAATTTTTAAAAGCCTAAGGGAAATTTATTTACATTTATTGAAATAATTCTTCGCTGCCCTTTGTTTAAAACATGTATCTTAATTTTTTATCAGTCAATATTTTAAACAAATAAAACAAAATTATTTTAGAATACACAAACAAAAATGTTTTTCCATACACAAAAAATAAGATGTCCAGGGAACTAAAGGGATAAGACAATGGACGATAAATTGATGTACATTTCCAATGATGATAAATAAAATTACCCCTTCTGTTGATTATTAGCAATGTTTCGACACTGTTTAGTCGAACCAACCAGTCAAAAAGTTTTGAAGCCAACGAATAAGATACATCTTTTATAAATCTTTGTGTACAAGTAAAATTTACAGTCCAAAGTCCCCCTCCCTCCCTGAAACTAATTCATAAGACAATGAACTATTATAACAATATTTTTTATATAACCAGTAAAACAATGATAACACCCCCCCCCCCTCCTCCTCCTTTCCTAGGGGATATCCTTAGAGGCTACTATTAAAAACAAGGATGACAACATTACATAAGTAGCCCAGCACAAAAAAGGCATGGATGGATAAACGGAAAAAGTGAATTATAGACCATAGTCGTCAAAAAAGAAAGAAGTTCCATAAGAATGGAAGAATGGTAGAAAATCACAAAACCTTCCTAGTGATTTTTAGATGTCTTCTGTTGCATAACCGACAGACTAACAGACAAAATAAGTTATAAAATAGATGTTTTTTTGGAAAAAGGTATCTACACAAAAGAAATTTAGCAATATATTTTAAATAGCAGCCTAAAAATTGCTTTTCAACATAGTGTTACGGACTGCCGGACAGACGGAATTATAGTAGCTTAGGATTAATGAGGGGGGCGGGGGTGGGAGTATGTGTTGCTCACTGTCCATTTCAGAGAATAAGTTTAATATAAGTAGCTTATAGTGCCTAATAAAAAATGACGTCATACAATGCAAATGAATAATTATAAGCCAGTATAGATTTTACCATTGGCCAATTAAAATGTATATTGGCCTATCATTGGATATTTGTATTGTATGACGCCATTTTTTATTAAGCACTATAAGCTGCTTCAGTTTAATAAGATTTTAAAGTAACATAAACACAAAAATAAAAGCAACATAATATTCAATAAACAATTAACAATTATGAAAATAAAGTTGCGATAACACATCATTTTTAAAAGCTCATAGTTATACTATAAACAAGGATGACAACATCAATAAAAGAAAAGCTTTAAAATAAAAAATTAATTTGTAAGTTTAAACAAAATTGTACATTAAATTGTTGCAAAATTACGTAAATATATGACATGTACACAGTCAGAGAACATACTTTTATTTTTAGGGTTTGATTATATAGATGCCACGCTTATAATATTGCACCTAGTTGTAATAGGAACCATTATACAAAAATTAGATTAACAGGATAATTATAACATACCCTTCCTACGTCGTACCTAACTATTACGGACGGATGGACCCGAATTATAAAAAAGATTCGCTTTTAACAAGAATGCTAGTATTTTATAGCTATAAAATTTATAAAAAATGTTATAGCATTATTTAACAATACAAGAATTTTTTTCTTACAAACATATTGAATTAAAGACAGGTTTTCTACGATTATTAAAATAAATTAAGTTCAGATTTGTGGAAAATTGTCTAAAATACAATATGATACATAATTTTTTAGTTAAGCTCAGAACCTTTTCTAATCCAGCGGATAATTATTGGTTTCCAAGCCACACTGAAAAATTTATCTATATTAAATCTACATTTTAAATAAGTAAAAATAAGTTTGATACCTATCTTTTTTTATCAAAAGATTTAAATTCCATTATAACTCTATAATTGAGATATTTATAAATTAAAACTTGGTAAGTTGGCCCCATTTGTTCATGTTCATCCTTGATCTTTCTGAAATATAAAAGAAATATTAGGCTAGATCTTATGAAATATCTTGGGCTAGTTAGGATATCCTATTTTAGTCTTTTCCTAGCGGCTACGCCTCTAGAGGCCTCTAGTGGCACTTTCAATCTTTTTGTTTGTTAAAGTCTCTACGATGATTCTTTATTTTACGATATCTCTTTATGTTACTTTGAAGTCTCCCAAATATTAAATTATTATTTTTTTGTCATTTCTCTTGGGAGGGTGGTGGTACCCTCCCCCAAAATAGCTATAAACCTTCCTGGGACCCATGAGAATCTGCCCTGTTAAGGAGAACCGAATCGGTTCAGCGGTTAGCGAGATCCTTCGGTACAGACACACAAACATCCTGTTACTTTAGTATAAGGATTAAAGACAGATTAAAGTACCTAATAATAAAAATGACGTCATACAAAACAAATGACCAATGATAGGCCAGTATACAATTTACCATTGGTCAGCTACAATGTATACTGTTCTATTATTGGTCATTTGTGTTGTATGACGTCATTTTTTATAGCTCAGATTTTCAAAATTAGTCAGATCCGAATGTAGCTGTTGTATAGTTGAGTTACTGACTTGAAGCTGTATTTTATAGTGGCGATGCTACTCTGTATTTTACTTTGCCTGTCAGTCCTTCAATTCACCAGTCCGTAATACTATGTGCAAATGGCCGTTTGTCCATCCATTATCTTTTTGTGCTTCACTGCTTATGTTAGTTGGCATCCTTTATCAAATCAGCGGCTACTTTTGCGGCTGCGGCTGTCGAGCCCTAGTTTAGCTAGATTGGTTTTATTTTACTGTTATGTTTTTAGTCATTCTTGTTTTTCTTATTTTGCAGCGATCTAAAGGGATACAACAATTGCCGATAAATTGATGTACATCCCCAAATTAACCCTTCTGTAGATTACAATCAGTGGATGAAACGTTTGGACACTCAACTTAACAAACCAACCAATCAAAATACAATAAGGTTCTCAAAGTTGTTAAGCCAACAAATAAGAAACGTAATTATAAAACTTTGGGGACTAGAATAATAAATATTCAGGGATCTATAAGGATAAGACAAAAGCCGATAAAAAGATGAACATCCCCAATGAAGATACACAAAATTACCCCTTATGAAAAGTACAATTAGTGGCTGAAAAGTTTGGACACTCAACTAAAAAAGAAAAACAAGTCAACGAATAATAAACGTTATTATAAAACTTTGGGGACCAGATCAATAAACCGCCCAATGTTCCCTCCCTCCCTGGTAATTTGAGCATTAAATTTATGGGCAATTATGCATTCTACAGACAAGGCGCACAGACATACAGAGATACAAGAATAGGCAACTTGGCAGTTCCTCTCAAAGTGTCTAGTCGAGCTAAGAACCCCCCTTCCCTTATTTAGAAATAAATTTAAATTACAGGGGGGGAGGGTAAAGTGTGTTTCTATTATACTTTAGGTCATTTTAAGACCCAAAAGTATCTAAAGTTTTAAAACCAACGAATAAGATAATTTAAAAACTTTGAGTGTAAGTATATTTTACAGCCAAGTGTCTAATATCTCTCCCTGCCCACCAGCAAACCTATTTGGCCCCTTTTGGCTTTCAAGTTTCTTACCTAACCTAACCTAATAAGGATGCTGTAAGTATTGGTGCAAAAAATGGGGATGAATTTCAAATTGATTTGACGGGGCTGGTTTTTTTACGTCACAAGTGAAGGGAAAACCCCATCTATTTTCTAGGGGGTTTCTTTCCCCCTTCCCTTTTCTTTCCCTTCACTTATTACGTAAAAAAATCAGCCCCGTCAAATCAATTTGAAATTCGTCCCCATTTTTTGCACCAATACTTACAGCATTCTAATAAGAATCAACAATAACGATTTAATTGGCTTATTAATTAAGGAATCAGAAGGGGGGGGAGGAGTGGCTGGATAAGGATATTTTTGTAATTTATTTTCATTTGTCTATCCATTAAAGTAGAAGAAAGGGACCATATCCGATTTTGTATTGGAAATGAGCTACTAGCGTTGTAAATATAAACACAGCAGAATTCCTAAAAAAGAACAGAAAGCAATTTGCTCGCAGACGTAAAGGGTCTCCATCACTTTGGCCGACTATACTTATATACATTTATTATCTATCCCTATATTTCTGCAAATTCTTAACTTCAATGCTTCTCAATACTATTTTGAAACTACAAAGTCATGCAGTACTCTACGTACATAAGAGGAAAGTCAAATACTTTGCTTTTTTTTCTTCTAGATTTAAAGTGTATTTATATTTTTTAGGTGTTTATTGTATTTAAAAAAAAATTTTGTAATAGTTCTTTTTCGAATTGTATTATAGACAGCTTTCCGCGGAAATAAAAAAAAATTTAAAGAATAAATCAAGTTGTGTGAGCCCCGAGGACGGAAATTTAGGGCTAAAAACTGATTTTATGATTTTTAATTTAATATTCGTGGAAAATTGTCTGCAATACGATGATTTATATAAATACATATATGTAGTGTCTTTTCATTTAATACCTTGGGTGTTACTTACTATAGATATAAGATTTGGTTATGTAACTTGTACTTATAATGTTCAAAGGCAGAAATAAAATTAATGAATACATTTAATCTTAAACCATATTAAGAATTATAACATCTATAATACAGAGGAGCTTGATGTCTGTCCGTCCGTCCGCCTGACCTTCCGTCCGTCTGAAGCTTAAGATCTCGGTAACCACTGAACTGAGTGAATTCTACTCTTCAGGGAATACATCTACTGGTCCTGTTTAAGCTATTTTCTTAAAACCAAAACTCCTCTCATTTTTTTAGGCAGTTAATTTAAAATGTAGTGGTTGCAGCACCAGAGGTACTTAATTTTTTAATTTTTTTTTGAATTACCTCTTTAGGCAAAGCTCCTAGAGGCTAGGGGCGAAGCCGCTAGTTAATATATATCGAGGGAAGAAAAGGAGTGGGGATTCGACCCTCCACTTTCAATTTAGTTTCCTTTGGGGGAGATATTTTTTATCTTTGGGTGATTTCTCTAGGGAGGGTGGAGATGCCCTCCCTTAATTACAAAAGTCTTCTCTGGGTGAAATGCTTTTTGGCTCCTCACAAAAGCATTTTTAGAATACTGCAATTTGTCATTTTTTCATATTGCGCCTTTGTTTTCAGAGATATTCAAAAACATCTTTTCTAAATTTAATGTATATTTTTATAGAGAACAAGAACCTATAATTGTTTTTTTTCCATATTCTTACTGGTTGTATCAGAAAATCAGAAAACTCAGTTTTTGCTGACTCACCCTGTATAGTAGGCCTAACTGTCATGGACAACCCAGGGAACTTAAGGGATAAGACGATAAATTGATGTACATCCCCAATAATAATACAAAAATTATCCTTTCAGTAGATTAAAATTAGTAATTGTAACGTTCGGAAACTCAACTTAATAAACCACCCAATCAAAATTCAATAAAAGTTCCCAAATTTGTTGAGTAAAGATTACGAATACGAGAACTTTATTATATAACTTTGGAGACTAGTATAATTACCAGCTTAAATGTCCCCTTTTACTAAAAATGTTTTTAAAATCATATTCTAATGAAATTTTTTTCTAATGGATAGTAGAGTACTTTATTTTCAAAGCACTGAATTTTTTTTTAAGCGAAGCTTTTCTAAACTTAGAGTAGGTCCGTCCGTCCGTTACGTTTAGCTCTTCTCGTTAATTTAAACAGGTTAAAATTGTCCTATCAATTTCAAACTTTGTATACTGATTCCTATAACAGTTGGGTATGAATTAGAAAGCGCAGCAACTCTATAATCGTTACCAGAAAGTCCGTACGTCCATTCAAAACAAGGTAATTATTCAATTGTTTGACAACAAATTTATTCCTATATATATATCCTATTCATCTGCATTTTTGAATACTGATTCCTATTACAACAAGGTACAATGTTATAAGCGAAGCATCTCTATAATAAAGTCCTAAAAACGTTAGTATGTCCTTAAACATTATCATTTATTTAATCAGTTTTGCAACAAATTTACTTATAATTTTGCTTTAATATTCCTTTTATTCAGTCCTGACACTCTACAAGTGTCAATAATCGTTTGTCCTTCCATTTCAGAGCTTCGCTTTTATGGATGTTGTCATCCTTGTTAAATTTTAAATGTACTCTAAGAATAGCCTAATTGTGATTTAGGGCAAAAACTGATGCAATTTTTACTTCAATTAAAAACAAGGACTATCATGTAAACAAGTAGTGTAGCTATACAGAGAGAGAGGGGACAATAGGCTGTTTATTACACTAGTCCCCAAAGTTTTATAATAACGCTTTCTTATTTGTTGACTTAACAACTTTGAGTACTTTTGTTCAATTTTGATTGGTTGATTGATTAAGTTTCAACCACCAATTGTAATCTACAGATATAAGAATAGATGAAATTTTAGGCCTAATAAGAATTATCAAGTGAGAATGGATAATTTGTTTTGCATCTATTGTCAGTCAATCAAAAAATATGTCATCACATTTTATATACAACAATTTTTGATTATGTTTAATCATAATAACTATTATTAAAATTAAAAGTAAAGGTATTCTAAATGACTGACAGCGCAAATTTTAGAGTAGCTTCGCTCCATATAATGGGCTGAAACTGTACAGTTTTCAAGGCTTTATTAAGGTTAACTAATATAGCTTGCGCAGTGCGCACAGATTAATATATCTATTATTACCTGTTAGATTTATTTAAAGTCCAGCCATGATAGAGTTGTATATTTTTTGTTCCATCCATACATCCAGATTAAACGGTTGGAAATCTAAAAAAAGTTATTTTGTCAAAAACACAGTGACTATTTTTTACAAATGGTAGAAGTGGCAGCACCCAAGTTTTTAATAAAATAACATTGTTGTAGTTTTATAAATTAACAAGAAGCACAAAATGTTATGTAGATAAACACACATACATGCAACTATTTTGGAATATGATATCCAATTACAGCATAGACAGACGGAAAGTTATTATGCTGATCGTTTACTGGCTCCGCAGACACACATCCTATTACTTAAAGGGTATGGGATACTTTTTTCCTATGCCTAACTCCTTCGTGGGGCCCAACCCCATGGAGCATTAACCCCTAGATGCTACCCATTCATTATCCAATTTAACCTGACCTAACCTTTCATAAAGTATTTGAGAAACAATTAAAAAACTAACCCCATACCCCTTGATTATTTATATTTTTCTTACAATAATGAGGTTGGGGGGTGGGGGGGGGGGTATTTGACAAGGCAAATTGAGGGAAACAACCATGAAATCTAATATCAAACCTGTATAATGAGCATTTTCAGGTTGTTCATAGTAGTTAACATTCTCACAATCTAAAATTGTTTATTTAGTATTAGTTATTTATCGCATTGTATTATAGACAGCTGCCCGCAGATAGTAAACAAAGATTATATTAAATCCAGTTTTGTTAGCCCCTTGGGGCTAAATGTTTGGGGTAACAAAACTGGTATTGATTTTATATTTTTTTATTCTTCGTTGAAAATTGTATAAAATTCGATAAGATACATTATTTTTCAGTATGGCTAAGAACCGGTTCCAATCCAGCAGATATTAATCAATTTCAAAGCCATTAAAAAAGAACCAGCGACAGGGGTTAAAATTTATGTAATCCTCCCCACCCATCCAAAAAATTGACCGCTATTGGAGCGAAGCAACTATGCAACTAATTTGTACGTACCTGTCTCCAATTCAGTTCTAATTTGGTTCCAGGACTGGTCTAGAAAGGAAACCAGCTCTCTGTAGTGCTGTGTCTCCTAATAAATTGAAAGAAATAAATTTAACAGTGTCGTTTAAAATATTTCTTTTGACCCAACCCCCTTCCAAAATAGCTTAAAACCACCACAGGAACAATAGATTTGCTGCCTGAAGAGTAGAATCCAATCTGTTCAGTTACCTAGATCTTAAAGGACAGACGGACGGACGGACAGACATCAAGCTACTTTCTATTATAGATAACAATTAGTTGTACTTTTTGGAATAGGTTGCTAACATGGAACTCATTTATTGGTCAGTTCGTTCATCCAGTAGAAGGGATTGGGGTTGGGGGTAAAGGTGGTTGGATGGGGGATATCGTTATTTTAGCCCATTTAGTGTTTCACTTTATTAGAGAACCTTAAAATCTTGTGTAACATCCGAGCAATAATATATCCATTACACTGACCTGTATGTGTTGGGCAGGTGATGGGGTCTCCTTGAGTGGCGAGGGAGAGGTAGATGCTTCATTCACAGCGTCCTTGCCTCCCCGTCTTTTAGATTTCTTCCGGGAGTCCGGGCTCTCGGTCTTCCGGGACTCCAGGCTTTGAAATTGGGGCATCTCTACAAACTAAAATAATATTTATTAAACAATATATTTGTAAATATGTTTGTTTGTGCCTTAAAATCTCGTTAACCGCATGACCAATTGGATACTTTTATTTTTACGGTTTCACGAAATACTTTTAGTTTGCAATATTTATGAACTTGATTGTTCTTTGCCTTGTCAAATCTCTTTAACTTTAAACAAATATGTCGGCTTTAAAAATAACTAAATTTAAAGGTTTGCGATGTTTTATGATGCATAATTTTTGAAAAGGTTTAGTACAAAATGCCAGGGCTGTTTAGCCGCGACTAAGCCCAAAATTTAATCATCAACTGTCGTAGCTGTTAATCTGTCTGTCTGTCAAACTAACCTGTCCCAATCTGTCAGCAGGATTGAACTGTCCAGGTTTGTCAGTCTGATCATATTTTTGCCCGTTTTCCTGCTCAAGATTTTTCAAACCTAAAAAAAAGAAGATCTTTATATTGCCTTTATAAAAATGACATCATACTTAATACAAATGACCAATGATAGGACAATACATAGACAAATTTACCAAAGGTCGGCCAGTTTGACGTAATTATTTATAGGCACTATAAAAAGCCTTAAAAAATATTATTTTTGACTTGTATATAAAGCTATTTGTAGGGATTTTTACTCTTAAATGTCAGAAAGGGAAAGGGGTTTAAATTTTAGAGGGTTTTAACTAACCGACTTTTTAAATGTGGATAACTGAGAGCTGATTTTTTTCAATATCTTCATACTGACCGGAACAGGATGACAGCCAAACTAGCAAAGTCATCCAGGTAAAGAGACAAAAAATCAGGGATCTGAAGGAATAAGCTAATGGCCAATAAATTGATGTACATCCCCAAGGATGATTCACAAAATTACCCCATCTGTAGATTATAATTATTGGTTCAAACGTTTGAACACTGAACTTTATTAACCAACCAATCAAAAATCGACTAAAGTCCCAAAGTTGTTAAGCCAACAAGTAAGAAAACGTTGTTATTATTAAACTTTGGAGACTAGTGTACTAAAAAAACATTGTCCTTTCTCTTTCTAGACAAAAATCCTAAAATATCCTATAGTAGTACAGAACAATATGAAATAGATGAATTCCATCTCTAAAAAAAGTACATTTAGCAACAAGTTACAAAAGATGAAACAATTCAAAATCTTTAATTTCTTTAAATATTCTGCTTGCATTAAAAACTGCAAGGAAAATCTTTCGTAATGTAAAAAAGGTTGGCAACAATAATAAGTAGCAAAGCTTGAAAAATAATAATAAATATGTACAAGAACAAATTAGCTCTGAATGAATATTATACTTATTGGTTAAAGTAATCTATATAAAAAATTAAGAAGTGTATCACTTTTGCTCATAAAACAATTCCTGATAAAATAATGTACGGAAGAACGGACATTGTCAATGAGAATCTTAAAACAAATTCATATGTCTTTCTTGAATAGTAGCTGAGAAATTACAGTATTCTATGTCTTTTTTTTAATCTAAACAGACGTACGAACATTTAGAGTTTGAGGGTTACTTGGGTATTCAAAACATGGAAAATTTATTTTTTTAGTAAAGTTTTTGGAAAATGACACAGCTGTTACCAACAACTGAATTAATTCGAAAAAATAATTAGCAATTTCAGCTGATTATTTCATGAATTTTGGGGGGCAAAGCTTTGTAGCAAAGAAGAACTTTTTATCTGCCCCCCCCCCTCCAAAAAAAAACAAACATTATCTAGAATTATATCGCTTGTTGATTTTATACCTTATTCCTAGATATGACAAATGACAAAAAAAACTAAATATTTAGTAACTGTTATTGAAAATAAATAGATCTAATTTTAACAAACAAAACTTGGTACTTTCCCTCAAAGTGCCAGCAGAGCACTGACCACAACCCCCCTCCCCCTCCATATATTCAAATAATCCTAAAAATGAGGAGAGATACAGTACTCAACAAGGCACTTTAAGGGGAACGCCCTCAGTTTCAGATAAAAATTCAGGTGACACAATCCTGGCCCTGAACTCTGCATGTGATGTTAATGCAGTGTAAGCAAGTTTTAAAATAATTCATACTTTCTAGCAGTCAAATTAGCATTCTTAGCCTCAGGGGAGGCAGGAGGGTTCAGAATAATAGCTTAAAACCAACCCCGATAATTTAAAAGCTTCTCTGAAAGTAAAAAAAATTGGTCAGCTTTTACCGATATTATAAACTTCAGAAAAATTTTTTTACGATATATCCAATTCTAAAAAGTAGTAAGGTTTATTTATCACTTACAACTGAACTTATTCAGTTTTCCATTTCAGGTAAGCTTCCTCAGTAGCTTTTTATCAGCTTTTAGCTTCTTTAACATAATTTATCATAATTTCATTTTTGTTTATAAAATCACGAAACCTCTACAATTACATATTAAAATATAATTTTGTAGCCTGACCGAACAAGTAAGTTGTACATTAGATTATCTTAGGTAAGAGAAAATTGAAAAATATCCTAAATAGCAGCTGAGAAAATACAGACATTCGGACATAAAATATGAATTACTAGCCCCTAGAGGCCACTAGGGACACGTAAAATTGTTTCTTTTCCAACAATTTAAAATCAGCTATTTACCAAAAATATTTTTTTTCGCCGATAGACGGTGTTTAGTTCTGTTTTTAGCTAACTGCAAATAAGTCCGCATGGCGGCGTTTTTTATTTTTTCAATTTTGTCGATTTCTCTGAGAAGGGTGGTTGTACCCTCCCCCAAAATAATTATAAACCTTCACGGGACCTATGAGAAGCTACCCGACGGTTCAGCGGTTAGCGAGATCCTTCGGTACAAACAAACAGACAGACAGACAAACACACATCATTTTAATTTAATATAAGGATAGAGTAGCTTAGCTACAATGAAAATGGGAAAGATAAGAGAATGTCTAAAATACCTAGTTGTAAGAATATCAGGGATCTTAAGGGATAAGACAATGGACTCTATATTTATGTACGTATCCAATAATGATAACAAAATTACCCATTATGAAGATTAAAATTAATGGATGAAGACTTTGGACACTATTAGCAATTAAAATTTAATAATTGCACACACAAAGCCAACAAATAAATAAAATATGGTTAAAAACTTTGGGTACCAGTGTAATTTACACTCTAATGTCCCCTCCCTCCCTGGAGATGCCACATGCATTTGTGGAAAGTCATTTTTAAAAATTTGTTTCCAAGCAAGAGGTGATACAGGGGAATAATTAGGGAAATTGAGAAAGAATATAAAAGTAGATAACAAGGATGACAACTTACGAAAGTTGCGCGAAATCTTTGTAGATGTTTATATAGCATGACTAAATCATTGATATAAGAAATCTTAATAAAAATTTCCAGCCGTCTATAGTATTTAAATAGAAGCCAAGAAAATAATGTTTCTCCAAAATTGTTTCAGACAGAAATATGTAGGAATAGACTTTGGAATATAGAGTAGCTTCGCTACTAAAAATGAGTACTTGAGAAAAAAAAAACTGCAGTGAAAAATTACAAGAAATTTTATTGGTTGCTAATCAGGTCTTTACAGCCTCAGCTACAGCCGCAGCCATATCTAACATCAACTGTGCTGCTTCTAAAACCACCCAATAAGTTTTACTGTCAGTTGCGCGACTTTTTAAGACACAATGACATCATTATATACCCCTCCCCCAAATGTCAGTTACCCTACGTCTAATTTAATCTCTGTCATTACCAGCTGCAGCCACCCTCAACAAGCAGCTTTTTACAAAACTAGCGGCTGCGCCCCTAGCATCCAGCGGCTCTGTATTTCAAGCGCTAGGAAATGGCAAAAATGGCCTAAAAAATAGCCTAAAACCATTCTGGGACATATTTAAAGATTTCTTGAAAAGGAGAACTAAATCGGTTAAGCGGTTAGTGAGATCCTTCATTACAGAGAAAAAAATCTTATTTACTAAGTATATTTGCGATTACTTTTATTTAATGAAATCTTCCAATTTTTAACATGTACAAAACGGCCTGCTTAATTGCTTCAAGA
>LS047393.1:2114-19070 GCA_900241095.1 Acartia tonsa | reverse complement strand
GCTGATAGCACACAGCCTGATAGTATACTTAGGTAGATAGATAGTTAGTTAAGCTTGATATCTGGCTGGCTGATAGCACACAGCCTGATAGTATACTCAGGTAGATAGATAGTTAGTTAAGCTTGATATCTGGCTGGCTGATAGCACACAGCCTGATAGTATACTTAGGTAGATAGATAGTTAGTTAAGCTTGATATCTGGCTGGCTGATAGCCCACAGCCTGATAGTATACTCAGGTAGATAGATAGATAGTATACTCAGGTAGATAGATAGATAGTTAAGCTTGATATCTAGCTCTTAAATATATAAAAGCTTTGTTTTTTTAAATCTTTGTTTACTAGAAATATTGACTTGCATAATAATATAACCTGATTTTTTCCCTCTTATCTACGCAGTAAGTGTTAGAACATGGTGCAATATTTGAACATTTGTTATAATTTCACCACGTGATATTAAGGTCTTTAATTTCTCATTAAGATAAAGAAAAAACTTATATAAAAGTATCAGGATGTATGTCACGCGGTCTGTCTGTGTGTAGCTTTAATATTTCGTTTATCGCTGAACCGATATGGTTCTTTGCAGAAAAGCTTTTTAGAGGTTCTGGGAAGGTTTATTACTTTTTTGGGTGAGCACCTCCTACCACCCAAGAGAAATCCTTTCTGTAAAGACTAAGATGGCAAGTGGAGTTGTCGATTGCACCCTTGCCACTAGTTCTTATTAAATCTTCACTCAACAATCTAAGCTTTTTAAAAATCTGTCCATAAATAACTAAGATGTGCTTAGCTAACGTTGAGTGGTCATACGTACATACATACCCTTACTAGTTACTACTTTACTAAAAGGGCTAAATCGAATAAGCTTTATAAAAATATCCTAAATATATATTAAAAAGCTCATTTAGTAAGTTTAAAATGTGTCATAGTAGTTTTAAAATTTTTGCATGTGTATATTTTAAAACGTGATTGTCTATATCGTTAAAAACTAGAACAATAATGCCTGTTATTAGCGCAACTACATGTAACAAAGGGGGAGGTAGGTTGTGCCAAAATTTCGTAAAGGTGTGAGTTTTAATGCTTAAAAACAGTAGTAGAACGATAATATTCACACTAAAGAAGTGTATTCCCTGTTGAAAAGAACTATAGACAAAAAATGTTTTTTAAAAGTTAACATAAATTTTATTGTTTGTTTACTAATATTATTAAGCCTTAAAACTCCTTTATGGGATTTTAGCACAACCTACCTCCCCCTAGAAGTTATAAAAACAGTACCTAATACTATTTAAAGTACTAATATGGATAATGTGCGATAAAAATTAACGTACATATGCGTAGCGTTTGCATGTAGACATTATTATAATACAAATGTCTTGTTGGGATGATATTTAAGATTTTGCTAACCACTTGACGAAACATACAAACATAAGTTCTAGAGAAGCTACGCTGTTTGAAAATGCATCATCTTGAAGACAAATGTGTCGGGTTAAAGTCTACTTCGTCCTAATGCACTAAACTGATAAGTTTTCTTTTTACTCATCTATTATTGTCCTGCTAGCGGCTGCGCCTCCTGGCGCATCTAGGGGAAGCTTTAAAAAGTGGAGGGGTTTCACTACACCCCATTAAGAAGTTAGTTACTTAAGTTTAAAAAAATCTTTAAAAAGTCGTGCAGGCTGATTTTACCCTCTCCTAAAATAGGTAGAAACTTCCGTGAAGATACCTGAAAAGTTATTTTCTACGCGGTCGATATAATGTATATAAGTTCATTTGTCTCACTGGTTAAATTGGTTAGATTCGCTGTTACGGATATTATCTTCCTTTTTGTTCTTTCAACTGAATGCATATTGAAGAAAAGTCACTTTTGATTAGCCCATTCCTAATTAATTTTATGCGCTGACCGACTACAATAATAAACGGTGGAGTACCCGCCGCTTCCGACGGAAGTCGTCATTTCAACGCCGGAATTATTTAGCGGTTTCTCATAGAATTGAATATTTTAAACTGAAACATGTTTGTGTTGAAAAGTCTCCTTTTATCTGCATTTGTTACGTTTGAATCGGCTTTCAACAACAGCTGAATTAATACAAAAAATATTTGTTAATTTCATATTTGATTTTTGGGGGGCAACGCTTCGTAGTCAAGACTGTGACCCACACCCCCAAATATTATTTAGATTTTATTAGCTTGGTACTTTACTTTTTTCCTTCGTTTTAACAGTTTGACTACTGAAGCCATGAAAATATTGCAAGCTTGTTACTGCACTACTAGTGTGCAAAGCTGTCCTTGTTGGGTTAGCAACAACTTATTTTGTTAAATTCGAATACAAATTTAGAAAGTATATGAGTGATTTAAGTCGGTTAGTGACTTTTCTTCAGAAAAAAATCTTTTTATCACACAAATTACCAGGGGTGTAAATTCTGCACAAGATTATTTTGTTTCCCATGCTTCAAATTTTTAATTTTTTCTCTCCATCTTGCATGAAAAAAGGTTGTGGGGGGTGGGGGGGATATTATTGAAAACCTAGACTTTTTAGGAAGGCGCTTTTTTTATTCTCTTTATAGAAATTTTGAATGTTTGACGGAATAAAAAATTAGTGGAAAATGTAAATTTCTTCAGTTGTAATATCCTTGTCCTTAAGAAATATTTGTAACATATTTAGAGCTTTCCTGGCCCTAGCAACTCACAAGTAATAGCGTCATTCACACGCAGACAGACACAAAAACACACACGAACACTCAGACTTTAAATCGAATAGGCACGAACCTGTAAATAGAAAAATTTTAAAGCTATTTTTAATATTTACTTCTAACATCATATTTTCAATGTCGTAAATAAGAATCTATTTTAAATAATAACTACCACTTTTTAAAATTTCAGTACAATATAAATTAGAATTTTAGCTTTTAAGCCAATCTACTCTATAATTTACTTAATCCGTCAGTCAATCTAAACACTTTAAGGGCGATGGGATTGCTTTCGGCTGCTTTTTCAAGACAACTGTTACCATAGAGCATCCAGTATGTAACTTACATAGACTGGCAGTCATTCTACAAAATACTTGCATTTTTTATGTTTACTTTTAAGGTTTCGTGATCTAAATATTTATCATTCTTAAAGATAATCCAATAATTTTAACCTTTTCACTGAATAAAATGTAAAGATTTTTAGCGTCTAACCTTTTTGAGAGTTTAAAGCACATGAAAGTTTTTTTTTATGGCAGGTAAGGTAAAAATTTTTTGTCAAATGTTTTCTGAACTGTGTAAGCACTTTTTGCTGTAATATTTGAGTTGACCGCGTGTAAGAACGTTTCTTTGCATTATAAACAGCTTTCCACGAATATAAATTATGTATGCAAAATTATAAGATTAAAACTAGCATTTATTAGCCCCGAGAAGCTGGAGGCATGAACTAACAAAATATTTTGATACTACATTTTTATGTTCGTAGAAAAACTTTATTTAATACGATACATGTTTTTTTAGTATGGTTTAGAACCGGTTATAATCCAGCGGATATTAATCAGTGTCAAAACCATACTGGAAAATATAATATCTACCTACCTATCTTCTCGTGCGCAATTGTCAATTTATTTCAATGATCACATGTAGCCAGCTGCTAAAAAAAAACACTTTTAGCAGAGATACTTTTCTTATTACAAGAGCAAGTGATTATAAGCAAGAATAATATTAGTATATTAATCACACTTTGAAAAGTCTACGACGGTCATCGCGAAAGTATACTTGAACATTTGATGAAAAATATTCGCAATTCTTATTTAAACCTTGGTGGAACTTAGTTATTTCGTTGTGTAAAAGCCTAGTTTATTGACAAATAAATGATAGATATCACTACTTAGTACCTCTTAGGTAGGACTCATGTTTGATATATTGTTTCTATGCTACTTTTTAAAAAAATGCCTGTATACTGTTTGACCACTCTTTAAATACTTACATACTAGACTGTTAAAACACTTTAAAAATTCTTTCATACTGTTTGACACTTTTCTAAAATGAGTTCATTCTGTTGAAACACTCTAAAAAAGATTGCTTACTGTTTAAACATTAAAAATGCTTACATACTGTTTAAACACTCTAAAAAAATGATTACATACTTTTTGAATAATCTAAAAATGCTTGCTTACTGTTGAAACACTCTAAAAATGCTAACATACTGTTTAACCATTCTAATAATGCTATCATTCAGTTACATAAATAATGCCTTAATACTGTTTGGACACTCTACAAATACTTTCACTCAATTTGGTCTGTCTAAAAATGCTAACTCAGAAATGGGCGCAACTATTTCTTACATCACACATTACTCAATAGATCATATGTTTCAACCTGAATTACAGGGAAAGGACAATGGGTGATATGTTTTCTGTCCTCAAAATTCTAGCCCCTAGGGAAAGGCGAGACTGGTCAGGAAAACAGCCTAAAACCATAGCAAGACATCTTCTAAGAACCTTCCCTAAAAAATACAACCCATTCAGACCATCAATTTCTGAGATCTTTAGCTTTTGACATAAAAAGCCTTACTACTTTATATTATAGGAAAATATCTGGAAAGCATAGATTGGGGGAAAACACTTTTTAGACGATATTGTCTTTGCATTCCTGTATCTTTAAGAATTTTAGTACTTTTCTTCGCATAGTAACGGATATTTTAGTAGCGAAGCTACTGCATAATTCGAAATGTCCGTCTGTACGTTAGAAACGGAGTGGGGAAAACGTTATTTTCTCGGCATGAGGCATAATTACCTACCTATTATTGGTCTGAATTTCAAAGTTATTTTATATAAAAAATATATTTCCCGTTATTTTTATGGGATTAAGTAAATTGCACTACTTTTTTTCCACCAAATTAAAGGAGTATTTTACACATCATAAAGAAACAAAGCAAAAAATTATTTTTTCGACTTATGATAGTTGTATACTAAAGTTGAAATTTATTATATAACGCATACGAGAAACCTTAAAAGTTCACCTTTGCAAAATATTTATTATTGTTTTCATTCCAATAATTTTAATGCAACTTATGTTTTGTACTGTATTTTTAATCTTTAAATATTTTATTAGGCTTCAAGTTAGTTTTTAATTTCAATTTATATGATTCTCTTGCATTATCATGCTAAAAATGTGGTTTAGATAAGTTTTTTTTATTTTTTCATTTAAACCACTAAAATCTTAAGGTTATACTCAAGATACCCGTTTTAGAACCGTCTCTTAAGATTATCTTATTAATACAATTTTTATTTTTAGGATAGGCAAGATGTTGAAGGAGAGGCTGGGAATCGATCCCGGGGAGAAGATCGGCTTCACCATCCACGACGACGAGAGGACAAAGGCAGCTTCCAGCATCAAGAGACAGAAATTCTATGTCTAATCATGGACGAGAGTAGATAGGTATGTAAAATGCATTTTCCATTATGGCTTCGAAACCGACTTAAATCCGCAGGATTAGAACCGGTTCCGAACGAAACTGATAAATTAAGTAGATAGGTATGTAATGTATTTTCCATTATGGCTACGAAACCGATTTATATCCGCAGGATTAGAACCGGTTCAGAGCGAAACTGATTAATTAAGTAGATAGGTATGTAATGTATTTTCTCGTATTCATTCGAATCCGGTGGATAGGAACCGGTTTTCATCCATACGGAAAAAATGTCTAGCATCGTAATATATCCAGCTTTCTACGAATATAAAAATGTACAATGTTACCGAAGGCACGGGCTAAAAAACTGGTTTTAATCTTATAATTTCACATTCTATATCCGCGGAAAGCTGTTTTTAATACGATGCGAGAAATAACTATTCCAGTATGGCTACCATACTGATTAATATCTACTGGATTAGAACTATTTTGGAGCCATAATGATGAAACAAGTTGATAGGCACCTAGTGTACTTTCTAATATGTCTAAGAAACTTATTAATATTTGCTAGATTAGAATTAGTTCTAAGTCATACGGATGAGTCAAGTACAAAGGTATGATTTTTTTTCCAGTATGGCCACGAAGCTGATTAATATCCGTTGGATTAGAACCGGTTCTGAGTAATGCTTACAAATTATGTATTATTACAGACAATTTTAGTAGAAATAAAATCAATTTTTGTGACCGAGAAAAAGATAATGGACATTAAACTTCCTATTATTTAAACTCAGAGATTATACTGTGTAATTACTTGATTTCGTGAAAACAGGCTAACTTATTGTCTTTCTCCGTTAGGTACCTAGATAAGAATTAATTCTCAATGAATTAGCAATGTTTTAGTGATATATCCTTTTTATTTGCAGGCAGCGCGAATTTACACGAGTTATACATCCCTGTACCTGTGTGTTTTGTGTCAGCTCACCAACAGTCCCAAACAACCAACCATTCAGCCAGCAAGCATGCGCTAGGAACAGTCGAGAACCTTGGCTTAACATCCATGAAACTGGGATTTAAACCATGGTCCACCTTCCACCTAGCCAGCTTGCTTTTTTTTCAAACCATCCCAAATTCAAGTTCTGTCAGCTGTTTCAAGAAAGTGATGGTGATATTAAAAAAAAACATTTACTTACCATAATCAATTACTATTAATAAATGAACTAAGAAAATTAAAATTGTTAAAATTCTATATACCTATTTAACTAAAAATAGGCTATATGTGCATAGAAAAAAAATAACCGTATAGTGCTTTTGTGAGCATATTTTTTATTGGGCTAAATTTATACCAAGAAAGAGGGTGTTTATTATTATGTTTTGCATTTTATTGTTCTTGTATTAGGGTGTACATTTTGTACGTTATGTTGTACATTTGGGTAAAACTACTCTGGTAGTCCATTTGTACGGTATTTTGGACATTTGTAACGTACATAATTACGTTTATATTATTGTATATCTTAATAACACACCTAAGGGTGGAATTAGGATAAAAAAGGCTTCTAAAAAGTCGCAGAAATTGATAAAAGCAAAAAAAACACTAGTTTGTGAAATGTGAAAAAGAGAATTGCTGAGGAATATGTTATTCCTCATATGAGGAATTCTATATTTTATGATTTATTATTTTTATGTGGTACACTATGATATGATGTAAAAGATAAGATAATGTTCTTCATTTAAACGTATTATTATGGCTTATTATGTTCTTTGATATCTTACATTAAAATCTTATGTTACAACCTAAGTTATTGATAGAAATATTGTTCATTTTTTAATTCGCCCGGTGTATTAGTTTAATATGCTTTTGTAGATTAAAAAAACATTAGATTATAGATAGATCTGAATTTACATCATAAAATAAACTTTATTTCTGTCCGAAAATGCTTAGATTTTAAAGAAAGATATTCAGAATATAACATGCTTAAATTACCATTTTTAAAGTGATTTTTTTTATATGCGTATGTAAACTAAAAAGTGATGAATATTGTAAAGAGTAAGACATAATACTGTAGTTGCGCAGTTATGAAAAAAAGTTATCTTGTTATTATGGGTTTCTTGGCCTTGCCTTTTTTAATATAGGTATATCAAGTTCATTTTGATTAATTCTTGTTTACCTAATTTTTGCAATTAGATTTTGAGAGATGTAGGGTAGAACAGCAAAAAGATTTTACAATTAAAAATTAATTTTCACAGTTTGCACTAAATCCATAATAAAACCCTAAAACTAATTTTAGTCATATCATAACAAAATTTATTATGCGTGAATTGAAGTTTTAATTCATTCCAATATTCGGTGAGGAATTTGATTGAATTTTGGTTTACTTTTACCACTAAAGCTTGTTTTGGAAATTGTACTAAAAAGTATAGGTATCAGATTTTTTCTCATTTTTAGGCTACATTTTACACATATGATACTTTATTACATCGTATGTAAAAGCTTGTTTTTACTTATCTTAAAGAAATAGTTTGATGAATCTGTTTATTAAAGGTATAGTGTCTTCAAAATTGGTTGAGAATAGGCAAACTAAAGTCAATCTTAATACCTCACCGATATATAATACAAGTTGCCGTGGTGAACTAGAGATAAATATCATTAAATTTTAGTCCTTATTAATAGTTAAACATGTTTTATAATTAAGAAAAATTTAAATGTTAAATAGTTTTCTTACAACTAACCATTAATGCTTTAGTTGTATTTATGTATTAATCGTCTTTATTAAATACAGGTAGCTTCAAGTAAATTAAAAGGAATAAATCATCATTTTACTTAAAATTATTATTGGATAGGTACTAAAAAACAAATTTTAACTACGGAAAATTACAGGGAGGGAGGGGATATTGGACTGTAAATTTTACTAGTGCTTAAAGATATAAAACCACATTTTGAATTGGTTGGCGTAAAAACTTTGGGTACTTTTATTGAATTTTGATTGGTTGATTCTAAACCAGTAGTGTCAAAACTTTTCAACCAATAATTCTTCAGCAATTTTGTTCAATCATTCCTCGAGGACATTTATAAAGGGGGAAGTAGGTTGTGCTTTATTCCGTAAATGCGCGAGTTTTAAGGCTATTCACTAAATATTTTTCACTAATATTTTTGTGTTTAGTTCTTTTTATTAAGGAATACACATATTTAGTGAATATTATCGTTCTACTACTGTTTTTACGCCTTAAAACTCACACCTCTACTAAATTATAGCACAACCTAATTCCCACTTTGTCAATTGTCTTTTCCTAAAACTTCCTGGATAATTTATTTGAAGCAACCTGTAGAGAAAAAAAACCTTTGGATAATAATATTGAAAATTATTTGTCGATGGAAAATCTAATTTTGATGTGCTAATTCTAAAGTGTAGATTATTATATTATCACTTTTTATATTCATGTATATTTATGTAATTAACCTGTCTCCTTCTTTATTGTCCAATTTTAATTTCTTTTTAATACAAATCTTCCCGTTTATTCCAAAGTCAAAGTTTATATTTAAAAGTTCTCTTAAAACAAAGGAACGATACAAAGTTTATATTTAAAAGTTCTCTTAAAACAAAGGGACGATAATTTCAATAGATGCAATGAAATGTTTTTTTAAAATGCCTTTCTTTTTAAATTGGAGCTTCGTTTTGTGAATGTCAAAGGTTTTAATTTACAAAAATGTATTGCTTAGTTTAATATTATTAGCTAAGTGAATTTAGTTGGCTTTTAAAAGTTATCGCCTGTAATATATATGTAAAAAAATATTGTCCTGTGATGTTTTATTTTCAAATTTGTTCCTCTCCTAACCGCCTCCTGTATAATCGTTGCTATGTAATATTTTGTTAATTCCCTGTTCGATTATATGATTCATAATTCCACACCTCTCTCTACCTACAGAGATGTAAGAAAATACACGATAGTTATTTATGGAAAAATTATTTGTGTTTATTATTTTATTTAGTTATTTTCGTTATTGTATCATGTTGATTATTTCAGATTAATGTTAATATGATGTTGTATGTTTCAAAATGGTAGGAATTTTCACTATTACGATGCAATTCTTGGAACATTATTTTCTCGTATTTATTCGAAACCTATTAATATCCGGTGGATTAGAGGTGGTTCTCATCCATATGAAAAAACTATGTTTAGCATCGTATAATATATCCGGCTTTCTATGAATATAAAAATGCACAATCATAAGATTAAAACCAGTATATTGAGTTGCGCCTGTTTATGGGCCAAGCCATTCCCCCAACTCTTACTATTTATATCGCGCACCTGACATGGCAGCAGTAGGAACTATTATTAACGTCTTTAGTTATGACGCGGTGTCGGCCCGAGACTCGGACATACCACCTCCCCGGCGACAAGTGGATGCGCTACGTGTTGAGCCAGGATCGCGGGTTTTATTACCTTTGTAAATGCCTGGTGAATTAGTTTTTTATTTGTGTAGATGAGTGGTCAGTTAATCCTTATCCGAAGAGGCGTAAACCGAAGATTTCCTTAAATAATAAACTCAAAGCTAGGACGTCTAGGCTCTGAAATGAATTAAATCAAAATAGTGGGGGAGAAGATATTGGTATAGTCCCTTTCGTGGCAACGCCTCTTAAGGAGCGATTCTTCATATTTTCACAGTAGCTTTTGAGAGGTTATGTTAGGTTAGGTGATTGCCCCGCAGAGTTTGGCAATTGGCCCAGCAGTGTTAAAGCAGGGGCTAGAAATAGGAGAAAAGCTACTCTTAATAGGCGTTGCTACGAAAAGGACTATACCCCGAAGTTTTTTTTCTCACTTAAATATAGCTTTACTTAAATGCATGACAGGTGTCCTATATAAAAGTATTTAATTTCAGATGATATTGCAACGAGTAAATCCGCGGTTGTACCAACAAACAACCAGATTTTATAATATTAATGCACAGGAATGTATGTTATTAAAGCCTAGATGATAAGTTTTGATTCTCCATACTATTGTCGCGTACATAATATCACCACTTTTCCCCTCCTTGGGTGGAAAAAAACAAGAAAAATATGTGGTAGGGAGAAAGGGGGAGGGGGTTGGTGAATGCAAAAAAGTTGTAAAAGTAACAGCTGGCGGCTCAGCCGTGAAACCATTTTTTGGCAATTTCCATTGCAATCCGTCACAAGCCCTAGCTTTGCAACTCACAGACGTTTTCAACCGGTTCTAGTCGGTAACCGCTGGTACTAGAAATCTAAAAAAAAGGTTTTTGGTATCATTTCATCAAAAATATGTTTCAAAAAGTTGATTCCTACGTAATTAATGACAGATTTGCCATTAAAATAGCCACATCAAAACCGGCTGAACGGTTAGCCGTTACTATTCCAACTTTTTCCGATTTTCGGAAAATAGACCTACCAAGGATTACTCATGCTAAGTTTTATAACGAAATTCGGATTCTAAGTGCCAATTGCGCATTGATTACGAGATGGTTAAATTAACACCAGGGGTGTATATTCTACATGGGATCCCCTGCTCAGGGGGGGGGGAAAAAAAATAAAAAATAATTGGTTGGAGGGAAAAAAAATGTAAAAATTAAGAAAACTGAAAACTTTTTTTCCATTTCCCCCCCTCCTTGGTGAAAAAAACTTTTAAAAATGCGTGGTAGGAGGGATAAAATAAATAAAATATAGAGTTCTTTAAATATTTTTCCATTTTCCCCCTACTTGGTGAGAAAAAACAAGGGGGGGAAGAAAATTGAATGAATGCTTTTGTATGTCAATCCCGAAAAACAACTCCCTGCATGAGTTTTGGCCGAAAAGCTGAAAATCGCTACGTTTAACGGTTGATAACCATCAAATCCGGCCTTTAGTCGACCCCTATTAAATGTAAAATACCTGAGCAGTACTCACGCAAAAATCGTCATTAAAACCTTGCAAACAGCAAAATTGCCGAAAATCGCAACAGAATCAACCAGGTAGATCCAGGGACTGATTCTCTTTTTGAAGAACTACAAATAGCTGCTATTATGCGCAATCATGCACTTATTTAATATAAAATAATTATGCAAGCAATAGGCTTGACTAGTGTGCATATATTTTTCTTGTTAAAAAAAATTGTTTTCATATTCTTTATTAAAATATTAAAAACAAATTGTGCATTTCTTCAAATATGTGAACAAAATTTTTCAAAAATTTGTCAAAAATCGCGCCTTTGGCGGCGCGTATCGACTAAACGGTTCGCCCGAGGCGATAATGCATAAGTAAAGAAATGTCCGTCCCAAAAAGTTGTACAAACTTGCTTTTGTATGTCAATCCCAAAAAACAACTCCCTGCATGAGTTTTGGCCAAAAAGCCGAAAATTGCTACATTTAACGGTTGATAACCATCAAATCCGGCCTTTAGTCGACCGCTTATTAAAAGTAAAATACCTGAGCAGTACTCAAACAAAAAACGTCATTAAAACCTTGCGAACAGCAAAATCGCCGAAAATCGCGATTTTGGCATCAAATAACGGCCAAACGGTCCGCCGGAGGCTCATATGTCCGCCTCAAAAAGTTGAACATTATTGAAGAAGTGTCCTAAGTCGCTAAAACAACTGCGTCACCCCCTAAAGGGACAACAACCAAAATACAGGCGGATAATACATAAGTAAACAAAATGTCCGCCCCAAAAAGTTGTACCAACTTGCTTTTGTATGTCAATCCCAAAAAACAACTCCCTGCATGAGTTTTGGCCGAAAAGCCGAAAATCGCTACGTTTAACGGTTGATAACCATCAAATCCGGCCTTTAGTCGACCGCCTATTAAAAGCATTCTGGCCAGCCGACAAGCCTTGCTGATATATCCCTGGAACCGCCAGGGTATGTAGAATTTTGGGTAAGAAATACTATACATTTAGACCCTCTTATTGTAATTTTGTTGGATATTGCGTGTCTTAAAGACCATACCTAGTCAACCTAAATTCTGAAATGTATGTATAAATCCGTCAGTTCTATCTAGATCTAGAACAATAAGAAAAATTTTACAAAAAATTGTTTGTTAATAGTTAAGAATATGTTAAGTACTAGTAATATTCATATTAAAATGCCGATCTGTGCAAGTTTAAAAGTTTTTAACCAGGATTGGTTGATACGGGAAACAACTTCAAATCATTAATTTCTAAAGAGATCTTAAAGTAGGAAAACATTCAGTTTACTCCCGTAAAACTTAGCGCTCTCTCAGTAGATTTAGAACCTGTAGATATTATAGGTTATGTTAAGCTACAATTTAATTTTGTGGGTTCAGACAAATTGTTTGAAGAAACATTTTATATACCCGAAAATACCTCTTAATTAATAAATTTAGGGTCGGAATTTTTAAAAACAAATGAAATAAATCTGCTTCTGGACAAACAGTCCTTTCAATTACCTGGGGGGAGCTTATCTCTATCGAAAATGGTTGTCAATCTGACATCATTGAGGAAGTCAAAAAGATTTCATTCATTCCTACCAGATAATGTAAAATCGAAGGCAAGTCGCCTATACCTGGATTAAATTTTGGAGGGGAAATGGTGAAGTAGGAACCCTTAAAGATAAAAAAAAGTAAACATTCGTTTATTGGATAGGACAAACAAATTATTTTCTTAATAAACTCTTGTTTATTTTCTAGTAACGAAAGAGAGAATACAACCCCAGTACCTGGAACTTCAAGACAGCTACCTGGAGATCCAACCGAACCCAGGCCAGGCTCTGCTGGATCCAGACCAGCCTCTGCTGGATCCAATATCAGTGAAAAAAATAAGCCTAGGCCATCTTCAGCCGCAGCTAGCAACAGTAGCAATGAGTTTCAGGAGGTAAATATTGTTTAGAGAAGTTTTTCTAACCTAATTCACTTTGTCCGTCCATCCGTATCACTATTTGGAATTGTGATGTTCTTGGATTCTATTTAAGATGATGATTTTACCAATGATCATTCAGAATATAATCTACTTTGTCGGTGGTTTATCGGTTATGCTTCAAAAGACATATTTATATATACATGTATATTTTTTTATAGAGGTTTCGAGATTTTTTATCATTATAATGATGGATGTATATCAGTTTATCGTCCATTATCTTATCCATTAAGATACCTGGGAATGAAGGGAAATAGTATTTACCCAGTGATCACTTAATCCAAGCATTTAATACATTTCAAGGGATAAGACAATGGATAACACTCGTTTATTAGAATATAATTATTGGTTAAAAAGATTAGACACTGCACTTCTATTTTAAACCAACCAATCTTTTGAAAATTGAAAATATTTTCAGTCAAGAAAAAGGTGGCAGAGTGGAGATTCGAACTCGAGTTCTATAATTTCAGCTGCCCAGCCTCTTGGCAGGATTGTGGATCCAAATGGAATTTTTATCTGCACAGTTTGTCCACTCAACAATGAAGGAAATCAACTTTATAGTTATTATATAACTAGTTGCTTCGCACTTAGCTTCTAGGAGATAGGAGAAAAGGTCGGGAAAAAAGTAAATAATTTAGGGCTTCTCTGAACAGTACAACTAATTGGGACCAGCATTTTCCCAGCACTTTAGCTTCATACATAAAAACCTTAATACTTTATATAACAGAATTTTTAAACAATAAAATTCTTTTTGTCCGTGAAGTTTTTGCAAACCATTTAACTTTTTTGCATTTCTAGAAAGCTTAAGCCCTTGGATTGTTTTAAGCTAATTTTTTTTTAAAGATTGGAGTCTTGAAATAGTTTTAGGCTATTTTACTGCCTCCTCATTTCATTCCAATGCATACTATTAAATGTCAGGGACGAACTAGGAAGCCACTAGTTGTATTATTATTATAAAGTTGATTTATTTACCAGAACCAGAAAGTAGTCAATTGTGTTCAAGATTTAGCAATGAGAGTTACTTCAGAGACCATCTTGTTTCTAAACATTTTATGCTACACATTGATGAAAGGTAAAGTAATAGATATATTATTCTAGATGATCAGTCTGCAATAAAAATCCTTCCAACTTGAAAATGAATGTCTTTTTAATAACATATGATTCAATCCTTTAATACGAGCTTAAAATTTTTTACCTAAAACTACGTTTGTCCAATTTAAACATGTCGTTTTTTTTATATTTCGATGTCATTTTCCTAATAGCATGATTTTTGACAGCGATTCCGAGTACTAATAGGCCCAATGAAATAAGCGTAACATTTTTCATATTCTATCCTCATAAAAAAGTATTATGATGTCTGTATGTCTATTTGTGCCGAAGGATCTTGCTAACCGCTGATCTGATATGGTGCTCCTTTACAGTGTAGCTTCTCACAGGTCCTGGGAACTATTTTGGGGGAGGGTACCACCACCATCCCCAAGAGAAATCTCTAAATAATTTTTAAAAAAAGAAATACGCCGCCGTGATATGCGGATATTTTTGGCAATAAAAACATAACAAAAATCATTTAGCGGCTAAAAAAAAGATATTTTTGTTTAACAGCGGATTTTACCATAGATTGAAAAGAAACAATTTCACGTGTCCTTAAAGGCCTTTAGGGGCGTAGCTGATAGTTACTTATCACTTATTACTACCGTTAAATTATCTGTTTATTCGTATGATTTGTTTAGCTTTCCTCAGCTTTCATTATTTTTATTTTTAAGGTGTGAAGCTCCTGTGCGCATTATAAATGAGGAGGGTGAAAATGTCCTGATTTGTGGGTACCTCGGCTGCCAAAGAACATATAGAAATATAGAAGCAAGGTAATTATGGCATTTAGAGGTAGCGGATACGTCCCTCAAGGACTGCAGGGTCAGGATGGATTTGGGATATCGACCCTCTACTTTCAATTTTACATTTTAACAGAAAAAGTAAGTGGGGAGTTCTGTATGAATATTTCAACAAAATTTTTCAAAAGTGATAAAATTAACATTTCTTTAATAAAACTTCTTATAAAAGTTATAGAAAATGATCAACCATATATTGCAAAAAATCCTTTATAATAGGTAGGTAATCTACATTTATTTTTTTAAAATTCTTCAGTTTGAATTAACCTACATATTTATTTTAGATTAAAACATATTGGAAATGAACATGGTTTGGTTGATGATTGTTTAAAGGTGAAAGGAAGTTTTATATGCATTTTCAAAACCATTTTAGAATGTTTATTTATCTCATCTTTCCGCAGATATTAAAATGAAAAGATTGAAACTGGTGTCAATTTTATTATTTTAATTTTAATAATCGTCAAAAATTGTCTACTACGATGCTATGCATGATTTTTCAGAATTGTCGGGAACCGGTTCTAATCTAGCGGATATTATTCGTTTCGAAGCTAAACTGAATTTTTTTACCGACTAAAGGCACAGATATTACTTATCATTAAATATTTTAATTCTCAAACTTTCACACTTAATTTTAAAATTTATTGAAAAAGTAATGCCAAACAAAAATTTTAGTTAGGTGGTCAAACAACATTTTGAATTTTTTTTTTTTTTCAATGTCAACAACTTGAATGGTTTGAAAGAAAACAGGTTTTTAGACAAAGAATCAATTATATAAGGTTTAATATTCTAGGATGCAAGTATTTACAAGAAAGCCAAACTCTGGGCTAAAGATAATGTCAGTCTTCTCAGAGAACCAAGATCACATTTTATTGATGGATCAGTCCTAAAAGCTCCTAGATCCAGGTAAACTTAATTTTTTAATACAAGCGTCAATGCCCTTTTACGGTTGCTTAAGTTAGGGCGAAGGGTAGGTCAACCTTATACTTTCTATTTTAGTTGGAGGGTGGAGGTACCCTTCTTCAAATTAGTTTTAAACTTTACCTTTATCTGTATAAAAAAAATCTTTACTTTGTATAAAGATAAAACCATATCGGCCCAGCAGTTGGCGAAATTTTAAGCTAAAAATTATCATTAGTAAAGGATTTATTGTAAGTTTTACTTCAGGGAACCTGAGAATTTTGATGATACATTTTACAATGAAGAGACAGTTTATGATTCCATGGACAATCTTCCTTCTACTTCCACAGGTTGGACATTTTAAAAAGCGAAGCTTTTCTACTATTAGAATTGGTCTGTACGTTCATAATTGATAATTAATTTAGGCATGTTAGAATTGTCCTATCGATTTCAAACTTGACATGTTTATTCCTGTATCAACTATGTTTTTATAATATTTTAATTTTACATTTTTAGAGGCACTTTAGTAGGGAGATTTAAATTCTATAACCCAATTTTTTATTTTAGATTTAAAAATAAAAAAGGGAAAAAACTGGGGGGATTGGGGCGGGGTTGTATTCGTTTTACCAATTGGAAAATTATTGTTTTACAAAAAAAAATCCTCGAAAAATTTTATTAAAAGATATTTTCAATTAGGTCGACGACCAGGAACCCCACTGCCATCTCCTGGAAGATATTCCTACGACGATTCTGATTCGGAAAAAGGAATTTTTTACAATTTTGTTATGTCATTGAATTGTGATTGATGGGATTTTAACTATTAAAAAGTACCTACCTAACACTCAGGATAATTAAACCAATCTATTAATAGAAACTACCTGCAAATGAGGGCATTTTTAAAAAGTGTTTGTTTATTTAAATTCGTATGTAATATATATATACTATACT
>LS047389.1:16641-33061 GCA_900241095.1 Acartia tonsa | reverse complement strand
AGAGAGAGAGAGAGAGAGAGAGAGATAGAGAGAGAGAGAGAGAGAGAGAGAGAGAGAGAGAGAGAGAGAGAGAGAGAAAGAGAGAGAGAGAGAGAGTGAGAAAAAAGAAAGCGTAGCCTACCTTTAATTTACTCTTCCTTGCTTGTCCTCCAGGTTCCAGTGCTAGAAAATCAAAAGCATGCCAAACGGCCGACTCTACTCTATCTAATACCATAAACATTTTTATGTTCTGAAACAAATATTATGTTATTAATTATTCACTATTAATTATGCACAAAAAATTATCGTCTATTGTCTTATCCCTTAAGATCTATAGGTTTTAAAAACCAACAGTGTCCAAACCTTACACCAATGGTTTTAATTTACTGATTGGTAACTTTGTTTTTCATTATTGGGGCTGTATTATCCCTTTAAAAATCAAGGTTTAGAAACTAATAATGTCCAAACTTTTCCACCAAATTATTGTGCAACGTCTTATCCCTTAATATCCCTGAGGGAATATTTGAGTTCCCCTATCGCAGAACTGTCGTGACACAGGGATCTAAAGGGATGAGACAATGGCCGATAAATTGATAGGCATCCCTATGGATGATTGACAAAATTACCCTATCTGTAGATTAATTTAAATAGTGGTTGAAACGTTTGAACTCTCAACTTAATAAGCCAACCAATCAAAATTAACTAGATTCTCCAAAATTGTTAAGCCAACAAATAAGAAAACGTTATTATAAAACTTTGGGGACTAGTGTTTTAAACAGTCCATTGTCCCCTCCCTCTCGCTCATGTCGTGACACATAACTGCAATGTACAATTCCAAATTTGGCGCTGCAATGCAGTTTTCATTATCCCAATAGACTGGCTCAAAAGTTGGATATTTTAATGTCATTTCGGCATCCCTTGGCTAAAAAAACTGGTTTTAATCTTAATTGTACATTTTATATCCGCAGAAAGCTGTTTATAATACCATGTGATAAAAACCTATTCCAGTATGGCTTTTAAACCGATTCATATCCACTGGATTAGAACCAGTACTATTTCAAATTTGGCGCTGCAATGCAATTCTCATTATCCCAGTAGACTGGCTTAAATATCGGATTTTTTTCTAATGAATTATTTTAAATTGGCTATTTTCCTCGTGTAAAAGAAACTGGAGAAATCGCACTATTTTAACTTTTTAGTTATCCTAATATAATTATCGGGACAGGCTAACTCAACACACATGGTAAACTACAAAATTATATATCTAGTTCATCCTAATATAATCATTTTGGGACTTGCTAACACAAAGCACATGATAAATTACAAAATTACCTCTTTAGAACATCCTAATATAATTATTTCGAGACAGGCTTACTCAATGCACATGGTGAACTAAAAAATTACCCCTATTAGACCATACAAATATAATTAATTTTGGACAGGCTATTGCAATTCACAAGGTAAATTACAAAATTACCCCTTTTAGTACATCCTAATAACAAAATTTCGAGACAGGCTAACTCAACACACATAGTAAACTACAAAGTCACCTCTTTTGTACATCCTAATATAATTATTTCGGGACAGGCTAACACAACACACATAGTAAACTAGAATATTACCCCTTTTAGACCATCCTAATATAATTATTTTGGGACAGACTAACACAATGCACATAATAAAATTACCTCTTTTGTACATCCTAATATAATTATTTCGAGACAGGCTAACACAAAGCACATGATAAACTACAAAATTACCTCTTTAGAACATCCTAATATAATTATTTCGAGACAGGCTAACTCAATGCACATGGTGAACTAAAAAATTACCGCTTTATTACATCCTAATAAATTTTTTTTTGGGACAGGCTAACTCAACAAACATAATAAACTGCAAAATTACCTCTTTAGTTCATCCTAATATGATTATTTCGGGGCAGGCTAACTCAACGCACATGGTAAACTACAAAATTACCCCTTTTAGAACATCCTAATAAATGGTTTTTGAACACAGAGAGGAAGGGAGGGGACAATGGACTGTAAATCATACACCTTGCTAAAAGTTTAAAAACTAGTTTCACAATTCGTATGCATTAAATATTTTTTTAGGTTTTACCAATGAGTTTAATGTCCTTGATAAGGGGTTATTTTACTTGTTATAATTGGAGTGGATGGTGGGATAAATTAAAAATAATATCCCATTCCCTAACGTCTCTTCTTGGGGGGCGCTTTGCTTGTTAATTACTTGGGTACCCAAAGTTTTATAACTACAACATCTTATTCGTTGGGTACTTTTACTGGATTAGTAGCCCCCAAACGTTTCAACCAATCATTTGATCTACAGAAAGGTTAAACTTTTTTATTATCATTGGGGATGTATATCAATTTATCGTCCATTGTCTTATCCCTTAAGATCCCTGTGCAAGTCCTAAATAAAATTTCAAGACCTCAATTGAAATGCATATTTTTTGTACAGAATTTTTAAAAAAAAGTTAAACCCCTATTGTATAAAGTTGTTATAAAGATGTTTCACATTCTTAAAGAGACACTCGTTAGGGTTACTTTATATCAATATTAGCGGGTAAGCCCCTAGATGCCTCTAGTGGCATTTTAAATGTTTGGTTTTTTTTGTTTCGTTCAAGTCTCTAGAATATTTCTTAAAATCTTTTTTTCTCTTAAGAGGGTGGTGGTAACCTCCCCCAAAATAGTTATAAATCTTCCCGGTACCAATGAAAAGCTACCCTGTAAAGGATAACCCGATCGGTTCAGCGGTTAGCGAGATCCTAATAGAAATAGATACAGATAAACATCCTGTAACTTTTATGCAATTTTTTTGACATTTAATTAATCTGTTTTAGGTTTTTAATTTTTTGGTTGAATGTTTATCCTATTAATTAAGGTAGTAAGGTTTTTCTGTCTTATTTTTAGGAAAACTTTATTTAGTTCGCAGGCTGGTCTTAGGCTATTTTTTTATTTAAGCCCCGGGAGGGTTCTGAATAAAGAGAACCAAGGTTCTAAGGGTGAAGCCGCTAGTAATAAATATAGTAATCTAGATCCTACAATAGTAATCTAGATAATACAATTCTAAAAAACCAAGATAAAAGATAATATCTATTCCAAAAATGTAGGAAGCTTCGCTTTTAATATTTTTCCAAGCACCCTATAAGTCGTGAATAAGAAAGACTCTTCCAATGCACTTTAACAATATGCAGGGATCTAAAGGGATAACACAATGGATGATACATTGTTGTACATGCCCAATAATTATAATAAATTACCCCTTCTGCAGATTTAAATTATTAGTTGAAATGCTAGTTAAAAGTACCCAAAAGTTTATGAGTTGATAAACTAGATAACGTTGTTATAAAACTTTGGTTACCAGAGTAATTTACAGTCCAATGTCCCCTCCCTCCCTGTACAATATAACAAATACAGTAACACCAGGGAGGGGACATTGGACTGTAAAATGCATTGGTATCCCAAGTTTTATAACCCCTGTAAACTTATTCGTTGACTTAAAAACTTATTGATACTTTAATTGAATTTTTATTTGTTTGTTAAATTATATTCTGTATTTAAAAATAGCGAGGCAAAATAGTGAAGCAAAATTATCCCCTCTAAATTTTTAGTGAGCCTCACTGATTTTAGTGAGGCAAACGTTTTTTAAGAATTCACCTCAGTTTTGTAACAATTGTTAATGTTAGATTGTCCCCCATTTCAGAGCTTAGCTTTTATGTATGTTGTCATCCTTGATGTATAAGCATTATGAAAAGTATATCCTAATTAAAATAGCCAAACACTTCTTATTAATTTATGATAATATCTTAAATTCAACAAAAAAAAGTTAATAGGTCAACATTAATTTCAGTCAGGGAGGGAGGGGACATTGGACTGTAAATTTCACTGGTACCTAAAGTTTTATATAATCTCATTTGTTGGCTTAACAACCTTAGGCTTTTAAAATTAATATTGATTGCTTAGCTTAATGATTAAGAGCATAACGGTTAAATTTTTAAAAACTTTTTCAACAACATTTTTTTGTATGATATGCTCCTTTTCATCTAATTTGGAATAATGATTCTTAGCATAACAAGGCAAAATATTATAAGCTAGGCAACTAGAAATTTTAATGTTCTGCTTATTAAGTTCTGACATTATACAAGAGTTAATGTTCATTTGTCCCGCCTTCTGATTTTAGAACTTTGCTCAAATGGACATTTGTTATACACTATAAAAGCGAAGCTTTTCTAAAATTAGGGTCAATCCGTACGTTCGTACGTAAGTAACGGATAGCTCTTAACGGTAATTTAGGCATGTTATAATTGTCCTGTCGATTCTAAACTTTGCATAATAATTCCTATACCAGTTCTAAGAAAGATTTAAAAAGCGTAGCAACTCTACAATCGATACTAGAAAGTCATATGTTAATAAAAAATGTATTTTTTTCTTTTTTGTATGATTTACTTATCTTATTCATATGACTTTGGGAAAAGTACAATTTTTCAACATATTTATAAACAATTTAGTATAGACTTATAAATCAAAATTCTGCTTATTGAGTTCTGAAGCTAAAATGATTTTAGAGCTTCGTTTTTATGGATGTTGTCATGTTATACTTAATATACTTTGTAGGGAGGGAGGGATATTGAGCTGTTTATTACACTAGTCCCCAATATCTTAGCAACCTTGGGGGCTTTTATTTAATTTTGATTGGTTAATTCATTTAGTCGAGTTTCAACCACGGAATGTAATCTACAGAAGTGGTAATATTGTGTATCATCATTGGGGATGTACATGATCAATTTATCAGCCATTGACTTATCCCTTTAGATCCTTAAGATATAGTTTGAGTTAGTTAGAAGAAATAAATACAAGTTTTTGTTTACTAATTTGATAAAGAGAATGATATAGCAGGCATTGCAAGGAATAAGACAATGGACGATAAATAGATGTTCATACCCCAATGATGATGATTAATATTAACCCTTCTATAGATTTAATTTTTTAATTGTTTGTAAGCAATACTATTATATAAAGGGATACGACATTGGACGATAAATTGATTTCTCGTATTCATTCGAATCCGGTGGATAGGAACCGGTTCTCATCCATACGAAAAAAACTATGTCTAGCATCGTATTATATCCAGCTTTCTACGAATATAAAAATGTACAGTCATAAGATTAAAACCAGTCTTTTTAGCCAGTGCCTTCGGAACCTCGGGGCTAAAAAACTGGTTTAATTGTACATTTTATATCCGCGGAAAGCTGTTTATAATACGATGCGAGAAATAAGTAATACATTGTAGGTACACCCCGAATTATAATAAACAAAATTACCCCAATCTTTAGATTGTAAGAAACTTTCACACAAATTTCCTTTGTGTACACTGATAACCCCCCTCCCGTCTTATTTTGAAAGAATGATATTAAGGGCGGGAGGGGGGGGTTCATCCTAAAGTGTTTTATTGATCAAAATTATCGGTGGAAAAGTTTAAACCCGTCGATTAAGATTATAAAGTAGCTTCGCTACTAAAAATTTTATCAACAATTTCAATTACATTAATGCCATTTAAAAAGAGTTCATAGTTGTTGATCAAGGATGAGAACATCCATAAAAGCAAAGTTCTGAAAGCAGATGGAAGAACAAACATTTGTAGAGTGTCAGAAGTTAATGAGTAGGATATAAAATAGTAAGTAAATTGCTTAAATACAGAATACTTACTAAGCCAAGGACATACTTTTATTTAAAGAAATAGGTTATAGAGATGAAATTGTACATAATAAAAATCAAATGAATAGGATAATTCTATCATTTCAGTTAAAAAGTTAAAAATCAGCAAGTTTAAAATGGACGTACGGAAATTCTGGTAACGATTATAGAGATGCTGCGCTTTCTAAATCGTACCTAACTACTACAGTTTGAAATCGATAGGACAATTCTAACATGCCTAAATTAACCAAAAAAAATTGTTACGGACGGACTTAAGGACTGACCGACCCTAATTATAGAAAAGCTTCACATTTAAAAAATACTCTGCATTAAATTTTTCAGCCCTGATTTTTAAAAAGTCAAAATATTGAACCTTTCTACTATTCATAGTTTTCATCCCCTATAATTATAATTTTAAATTTGTGTACTTTGTAAAAAGGAGCAATTACAATGGATGGTAATTAACTTTTCAAAACAAGCTCTAATTTGGTAAAAAAAAACTTTAAGTACAAATAAGAGAAGCTCTTTGCTTTATATGTAAAATAATAGTTTTTGATTTTAGAATTTTAAAGATTAACGAACATATAAGAAAGACAGAAAAATGCACAGTAACAAATATGTAGACTATATTCCATAGAATAATACCCCACATTTAATTAAGTGCAGAATGCTTGTTGTATTGTAGACATACTCACATTCAAAGACTTCATTATAGAGATGCTTCGCTCGTTGCCTTTATGCCTAATGGCCTTAGGAATACACAATCTAAAAATCAAGTTAATAATTATATCAAACAACTTTATTTTTAGAAATTCTAAAAATCATCATTGATAATTGATACCTGTACAAAAATCACCATGCTAGTTTAAAACAAATTAGATTTTTCTAATATGCCTAAATTAACAATGAAAGCAATCCGTTGCTTACGCACAGGCCTACCCTTGCTATAGAAAATCCTCGGATTTTACCAAAAACTGCCAATCAAAGATAAACTAATCTAACCTCCAATGAAATTAATATGACTTTCAACAAATCGTTGGTTGATTGGGAGAAAAATAAATATGTTTCAAACAATATAAGATGCAAAATAGTTATTTGTCGCATCGTTTTATAGACAGCATGCCGCAGAAGTTAAAATAAAAAATTATAAGATTAAAACCAGCTTTGTTAGCCGTGAGGGACTAAAGGCCAAGCCCAACAAAATTGGACTTAATTTCGTTATTGTTATTTTAATTGCCCTGGAAAATAATCTGTAATACGATGCCCTATATGTTTTATCAGTATGTCTGAGAACCTGTTCTAATCCACCGGATACTAAACGGATTTGACTGGAAATATGTTTCAAATATTAAAAAAGCACCAAAATTCATATTTCTAAAATTCTTCATGGAGACCTGTGATCTTTATTCTCGTGAAAAATGGAAAAAATGTGTTAAGAATAAAGAAAGAAAAAATAGTGGTGCTTTTAGTGGGGTGTGTGGAGAGAGGGAAAAATGCATTGGGATACGAAATATGTATATAATATATTATACACGAATGGTGTTTATAAAAAAAGTACATAGTATAAAAGTTATCAAATGCACGTTAATTTTCTAAAATCTCGTTAGCCACTGGACCAATTTGGTTCTCCCTTATAGGAAAGATCTTATAGTATCTATTTTTGGAAGGAGATGGGTAAAATTTCTATACTAGAGAAAAAAAATTTCTTTCAATTAATTTATTACAAAACCCAAACATTATAGTTTTGTTGCAAAATTGAAATCAATAATATCTTTATTTGATTAAATATAAAAATGCCAGATATTATGGGTTATTTTTATTGGTTATGTAAGAACGTAATATCCACACAAAAAATATACGTGTACTATAACTCTGACTGCGTGTGTGTTCATTTATTTGGGAAGGGAAAAAAAGGAGGGGTTAAAAAAAACAGGGTGGGTGGTGCATGTATGCACCCCCTCATGTGCAGTGCATGGGTGGTGAAGTATGCAGCACCCCCAAGTGCAGTGGTGGGTGGGGATTTTTTGGGTACCTTATACTATACATACATGCTAATGTACCCATGGAATGATTGAAGTTGAAAATAAAAAAAAGGGATCCTAAATTGTTGATGAATTTTTAGGGATCTTAAGGGATACGACTATGGTTGATTATTGGTGGGAAAGTTTGAGAACTATTTGTTTTTACAATCCAATAAAATTTATTCACATTCCCAAAAGTTTGAGAGGCAAAATGTAAATAAGACTGTTTATTTTTAAGAAAATAATCAAATATGAAGTCTAAAATTCTTCCAATAAATTGCATTTTTAAACAGACAAAGTACTATATAATCTACACCTTTGAGACTAGCATTTTGTTTCATTAGCATCCTGTTCAAAAATCCTATCATAATTAAATTCCATGGGTACTATAAAAAATATAAACATTTAATATATATCCTGACAAAGAACTTTCAGAATTATGTGATTGGTCTATATTTTTAGAAGCGCAGCTACTTAAAAAATAAGGTCTGTACGTTAAAATATACACTTACAAAATGCTCCATTATCGTATCCAATTTTGAATATTCCTAATCAATTTAGACTAAAATTTAAAGTTTTAGAGGCTTATTTGTTTTCCATTAGAAGCTTAAAACATCTGGATACAGGGGGGGGGGGATTTCTTTCTAGGGTAGAAGGATGCTGATAACCCTCCAGGACTCATGAGAAGCTACTCTGTAAAGGAGAACAATATCGGTTTGGTTGTTAGCGGGATCCTTCGCTACACACAGACAGACACACAGATATCGTTTAACATTTTTATGATTTTTATATTATTTTATTATTATTGAAATAAAAAAGTCAGGATAAAAAAAAATAATTAATTAATGATAAGCGTAGTGGAGAAAAAATCTATAGCTGATTAAAACAAGGATGACAACACCTATAAAGCAAAGCTCTTTAGACTTTTGAAGTCGGTCATGAATTTGCTTATATTACATGATGCTTATAGTTTATATACTAAGCCTTTACTTCACTAATCGTCTGAGGAATTATCAAAAAAATAGGAACAGCTTAAAAGTTAACAAGAATAGTCATGGATGTTTTAAAATAGATAGGATGATATTAATATACCACATTAGACTTACCAGCTACAGTAAGACTTTCAGACAAATTTAGTGCAATCAATGTGTCAGTTGTCTATTATTTTAGAATACCCAACCCTTTTCCTGATTTAAATGTAAGTCAATGAACCCGCCCCTTATCTTTCCTTTGGGAGAAAAAGAAATAGTAACAACAAGAATGATTATCTTTATTCTGAGCGCAGCGGTCACAGTCAAATAACCTTCAAAACAGAAGGGGGTGTAAGTGGTGTCACCATGTGAAATTGGAAATACCTGCCTTCCCATCTTTTTCACCTATCAAGGTTTATACCCCTCTAGGAAAACCCTACTCATGACTGAATAAGATTAAATGATAATAGTAGACTGTTGTACAGAAATGATGTAAGAATCTTGAGGCAAATTCATAAAAAAATGCACAATTTGTTATGGACGAACGAATGAATTTAAGAAAACATGCAAATGCAATAATAAAGAAATTTTTTTATTGTAGTGGTACAAAGTGTCTTAAAAATCAGGAATGTGACGTCATAAAAATGAGAGAGATGAGAGGAAAAGTGGAAAAGAAAACCCCTAAAAAAGAGATGGATAATCCCTCATTTTTATGACGTCACATGGCTGATTTTGAGACACTTTGTCAATTTACCATATTTTTTCTTGATTTAAGAATAAGCATATATTTCTAAACTACTATTTTCCTGATTTGCTTCTCCGGAAAGGTGACAGGGATTTAAATGTTCTCTAAAATAAAATTTGAATTAGATTGATAAAAACTAAATCCTTTTAAAACAAGAATGATAACATCCATAAAAGCGAAGCACTGAAACGGTAGGACAAACGGACATGAACACTTGTATAGTGTCAGAACTGAATAATCAGAATTGAAAAGTATAAGAGTAAATTTGCCAAACAAAAATTAAAAGATAAGTAAGTGTGGTACAGAAGCTAAACTGTTGGGGGTAAATTCATTTTTATTTAGGTAATGTACAGCCAAGTAGGAAAAGAGCCCCACAGTGGCTTAAAACCAGGAATGAGGTATAAACAACAAGCAAAATAAATATAAAATAGTATTTGGGGGGCAGATGTAAAGGTCGTTAATTTTACTATGTGTTGACCCCTAACGCCAGCTGAAATTCACGTATAGATTTCGTGATTTTTGTTCAAATTATTTTCATTGTTAGTATAAGCTGGCCTAAAACTATCTATAATAAGCTACACTGTAAGGGAGAATCATAGCAGTTCAGCGGTTAGCGAGATTCTACGGTACACACAGAAAGAGCTAAACAGACACAAATCCTGTTACTTTTATATAAACTCTTTATCCGTTCCTTTACATATGATTTGCGAGGTATGCAAATTTGCAAGCTAGCCTTGTTGCTAACACAACGTGTGAATAAATCAACAATTTGCAATCAGCCAAGTTCTTTTATTTTAAAAATCAAACAATAATCATATCAAATACCGGGTATAGTCCCTTTCGTGGCAACGCACCTTTAGGAGCGATTCTTCGTATTTTTCACAGTAGCTTTTCTCCTATTTCTAGCCCCTGCAGTGGGCTCTAACCCTGTGGGGCCAATTGTTTAACCCTGTGGGGCAATCACATAACACAATATAACCTAACCTAACCTAAAATGACATATAAAAAGCAAATTTAAAAATTCGACGAATCGCCCCTTAAGGGACTATTCCCCAAATACCTAGCTAATTGATTTGATAACAGTTTTTCTTAAGAACTTTTTGACAGGTATTGTATTAAAAGCAGAAAATTTATATTGGATTAAAAATTATTATGGTGCCCAAAGATTTATAAGGACAATGTCTAATTCGTTGGGTACTTTTCTTAAATCTTAATTGATTGATTCACACATGCATTAACCAAATTTTTCAGCAAATAATTAAATCTACAGAATAAAAACAGGATAGAAAATAAATATGTTTAACATGATTGGGTATATACATTAATTTATAGTCAATTGTATTACTCTTAGGATTTATTTCTACCCCCATGTAAAGTAAAGTTCGAAAAGTATATTTCAGGGCTCGTCAGCCGCGCTTAAGCCAAATTGAAACTGTCATGCATATTATAACTTTAAAATTCTGCTGGATGTCTAAATCTGTCCAAACCAAAACATACAATCTATCTTTTAGAATTTTTTTGCACACAAGCTGTTTTAAATATGAAGAGGCTGAGCAATGACATTTTCCATAGATCAACTATGAATTTGAAAGGTTTAACCTACACTATAATTCTCTTTGTTTGTTTGTAATTACCTGAGTTGGCTCGACATCTGTACTAGTCTGCTTTGTAACCATCCATTCCTGAAAACAACAACAAAATTCAATTTCATTCAGAAATTAACTCCAATTATTTTTAATTATTATAATTTTACTGAAGAAGATTTAAAATCTTTTCTAATATGGCTTCAGAACCAAATAACCGATTAATACCTACTGGATTAGAACCGGTTCTCAGTCAAACTGAAAAATTAAATAAAGCATTGTAAAGACAGCTTTCCACTTAAAACCAGTTTTGTTTGCCCCCAAGGGCCGAAGTTTGTTGATGAACGTTCTCTAAAACTAGCTAAATTAGCTATAGGTGTATCTAAGTGAGCAAGATCTCCAAACAGGAACCAATAAAGTAACCTCCCACCCCCTCAAAAAAAAAAGCTGCTTGTACTTTCGCACAAGAGAAAAAATTTTGCGCAAACAAATAATTTGAGTGAAATTAGCGCCAAAAGTATTGCAATACTCAAACTAAACATTGCAAAAATTTTCTGTCTCAAATATTCTAATTCTTTTGACACAAAAAAAGAAGCATTCATTTTTTTCTAATTCAAAGGTATCTGTTTCCTTTCATAACTTTTTATCATCATATAAAAGTAGCAGTATGTCCCTCTGTGTCTGTTTTAAAATCTTTCTAACTGCAGAACCATATTGTTCTCATCTACAGGAGGCTTCTTATAATTTTACAATTAATAAGAATAGGCACTTGGTTGAAAAGTAAAAAAAAATTTAAATGACTTTTCTTTATTCCTTTTAAATTTTTTAGACAAAAATACTTATACGTCATCATTAAGTCATATTTTTGACATTTTGATGTATGCTCTTTAGAAATTTTGTACATTGTGTATAAAAGAGTTGCTAAGAAAGATTAATATAGATTTTTACACAAAAATCTATCATATCATTATCTAAAGACTAAGATATACATAAGAGCTGGATCTTTAAATCATTTTAGTGGTGAGCTAGATCGGGGTGCGCCGAATTTCAGCCAATCACAGCGCGGCATTTCATAAAATGCTGTGCCCTCATTGGTGGAAAGTTGGCTCTCCCCGATCTGGCTCACCACTAAAATGTTTTAAAGATCCAGCTCTTGTCAAATGAGTACACGATAATTGTGTTCTCCAAGGAACTTTTTATTTTGTTAAAGTTTTTTTTATAGTTAAGTATGTTGAAGTTAAGCCTTCTGTAACTATGTCAGATATGTGACAATGCAAAAATGCAAAAATAAAGTAATAGATTGTAAAAAAAATTATTTACAATTGTTTGGCATCAAATTAATGAAATCAACACAATACAGAGGATGAATTAGGTATTTAGAGACTAGCAGCTTCGCCCCTAGCCTCTACCAGTAGGTATTTTCCCTGAAGAGTAGAATCCGATCAGTTCAGTGGTTACCGAGATCATTAGGGACAGACGGACAGACGGACGGACAGGCATCCTGTCACTTTATTATAAGGATTAATACTGTGGGCGAGGTTTCTACTTGGCTATAATACCTATATTGATCATGTCGTGCAATCCAAAAAATCTCACCTATTCAAATTTTTTTTTCTGCATATATATATTCTAGTAGTATTAGTTTATATTTTGATTAAGGTTCGACCGGATACTTTTTTGGCCGGATACCGGATATTGAAAATGACCGGATATCCGACTGGATATACGGAAAAACCGGATATCCCGCCCAACCCTAGTCACAAACCTGATGTGCAGTTGTGAAAGTTGAGTAATATTTTTGTTTCTGTTTGTGGTCCTTGTGCTGGTTGTTTAGTAGGAACAGTCCAGTTGTTAGTCCCAATTATACTCTGACCCTAAATAAAGAATTCTTTATTCATTTCAAAAGATTGCTAATACACTTCTTAATAGGGTTGGGCCGGATACAGGATACCAGATATCCGGCTGATTTATAATGCCTGATATCCGGTAACCGTGCTGGATACTAAAAATATCCCAATATCCGGCAAATTACTGGATATCCGGCCAGATAACCAGATATCCGGCATTAAAAATCAGCTGGATTTTCAGTATTCGGTAACCGGATATTCGGCCCAACCCTACATCTTATCAAAATATTTTTCTACACTGAGAACAAAAAAAAATGTTGATTCTATACTTAAAATAAAAATTTCGATTTATTATTATTTCTCTTTGGAGGGTGGTGTATGATAGTTATAAACCTTCCCAGCACCTATGCGAAGCTACCCTGTTAAGGAGAACCCGATCGGTTCAGCGGTTAGCGAGATCCTTCGGTATAGACACACAAACATCCTGTTACTTTAGTATAAGGATTGATTTTGCTTGGTCTTCTGAAAACTGAAGTGTGTAAAATATGAAAGCATAGAAACCAGCTTATTAAAGCAATATTATATACTAGCAACTACACCCCTAGAGGCCTCTAGTGGCACTTTAAATGTTTTGTCTTAAAAATAATGCGATACCCATCTATTTTGGGACACCACCAACCCCCCCAAAAATGAAACCCCCCCCAAAAAAAATTTAAAAAATATTTTTTGTTACTATTTCTTTCAAAAATCTAAAATAAGAAATTTGGTTATCAAATTCGACTCCCCCCTTCTCAAGTGCCCCTAGAGGCCTCTAGGGGCATATACGCTAGTAGTTTATATTTCTCTTGCCATTATCAATATAAAGAATTATAAAATATACCTGAGTCATCTGTAAGATGGTACTATTCGGATTATTGACATCTGTGTTTTAAACCATATTCAAAATTTTAGAAGTGTCGTAAAGCAAAATGTTACAACTTTGCAGATTTTTCAAATAAAAATACTGTCAGATTAAGGTAAAAATGTTATCTAATTATCTAGGACTTTTTGTTAGTAGCGGAGCTACTCTATAATTCAAAATGTCCGTCCGTCTGAGACAGAATAGCCCGTGATTTTCTCGGCTCCTACAAAAGATAGAGAGCTGAAATTTTCAGGGATTAAATTTGTTACATTTTTCATATTTTCTCCAAGTTTCATTGAGATTTGTCAATTGTTTGAGGTGCTAGATCGAATCCTACAATTTTAAGTTTTCATGATTTTCTCAACTCCTATTCAAGATAGACGGCTGAAATTTTCAGGGATTGAATACTTTTATATTCTGCATATTTCTATTAAGTTTTATCAAGATTTGCTTATTGGTTGGGGTGCTAGTTCGATTCCTAGATTTTTTAGTTTTCATGATTTTCTTTACTCCTATTTAAGATAGACTGCTGATATTTATAGGGATTACATAAGTTAATAATTTACATATCCCCACAAAGTTTCATCAAGATTTGCTCATTGGTTGAGGTGCTAGATCGATTCTTAGATTTTCAAGTTAAAAATCTTACAAAGTTTTGTGATCTTTTAGTTTAATGTTTTTTTTTAAAAACTGCAACATAGTTCCTTTTCGCCGGGTATCCATCCATAAATTTTGTGCTTCGCTACTTATGGATGTTGTCATCCTTGTTTTCATATTATTTCATTGCCCGATGGGCAATTTAAGGGAAAGCACAAAAATTTATTTGAAGAAAAACTATTTTACCCTGAGATTAACTATCAGTCAAACCAAAATCTTTATTGAGAAAAAATGTATTATGTTCTGCTTTTCTGGTTGTAATATCCTTAGGTGATAACATTAATTTTGTATGTATTTAAAAGAATAAATTACCTATGCCTTTTAACTTCATCACTTGAAGAAAAATCTTTTCTGCATATATTACATGAATATTCCAATCTTTTGTCTCTATGCACTAATAATAATAAAACAAAGTTAATTTTGTGGAAGTGAAAATACTTTTATTAGCAAAAAATTCAAGTTCAACACCGACTCTGTAACTATGGTATAATATGAGGAAGTCAAATAAAAAAATTCAAGAAAAATTATAATTTCTTGTTTTATTGACGGATTTAAAATATATTTAACTTTAAGTGGTTGGAAGTAAATAAACTATATGACTAAATATAATGTAATGATTTTAATTGACAATTCAATTTTTTTATTGAACAGTTTTTGGAGCTTGCTTTAGTAGCTAATCCTGGACATAGTTGTCTAATTTAAATGAAAAAATTTACCTAAAAATTGATGTGTTTCAATAGCCTTCTGCTTATAACTCGAAAACTGACAAAATCTGCACACAAACTTTTTATGATTCTCAAGGCAAAAATCAGAAATTCCATGAACATAGCGCATGTGTCTCTTGAGGCCAACCCGGAGTCTGAATGATTGGTGGCACAAGTGACAAGAGTTTAAATCTATCTTCTGTATGATAGTTGGGACAGATCTGTTGATGACGGATATTAAATCTCGATGGTCTTCGCTTTCCAAGTGATTGCAAAGCTCTTCATTGCTGAAACAAGAACAATTTTACCCTGAGAAGTACGGCAATAACATTTAGGTTCGTACAGGGGTAGCCTCAAGTATAAACATAAGAAGTGCATATTTAGTGATTTAAAGAAAATTAAGAAAATGCAAACTCATTAAATGGCTAAAAAATTCCTTTTTTTTATACCTAACATTACATTTTTAGATAGCCTGAAGACTTTCAAATATTGAATTACAGCATAACAGTCATTTAATAAATTGTAGTTATTATGTTTATAAAACGAAAATTCATTTCTACTCTTTTCTTTGTTACCAACACTTATAGGACAATAGTCATCACATTCCGTTTCAACAATACTGATTATTTTAGAATGGCAGAAAAGGTAGAGGCATAAAAGAGAACCATTTAATATAATATCACTCCTTCAAAGTGAATAATCTTAACTTTTTAATATTTAAAAATAGCACAAAGGGTGGAGGTATAATATTGAATCATTAGATGAAATATCACCCCTTTTGTTAAATCTAAAGCAAAACAATTTTACCTGCTTAATATTCTAATGCAGATACAACACCAAAATGTTCCAGAGATATTGTGGGACCTCACATGAGATTTCAAATCACGGTGCCAGTTGCAATAAAACTAAAAAATGAAATTTTGTGAACTTTTTAATCGCACGACCTTTGTCTTTAAATCCTATTTATGGGTTTGGAGCCTTTTTCAAGGCATTGCCCTAACTTTAAGATGAACTAAGCATCAATGTTATTTACGTTATTGATATAGTTCAACCCTACAAAAAAAGCATCCCTCTTTTGATAAAGACATTGGTTGACAATACCGCTTTAGTTTTATAATATTATCCTTTGGCATATATGGACAGACGAACAACATATAAAAATTAACTAGAGTAGCTGTGCTCCTTACATTCTAACTAGGGTTGGGCCGGATAGTTTTTTGGCCGGATACCGGATATCCGGCCGATTTCAAATGCCGGATATCCGGTATCCGGCCGGATATCCGGCCAACGCCGGATAT
>LS047389.1:0-13383 GCA_900241095.1 Acartia tonsa | reverse complement strand
CCCTTAAAGGGGCTAGTGGAGCAAAAGACCCCCTAACACTAAAATTTTAAGTTCTGAGCCTATTTTCAGAGATATTGAGACGATTTTTTTAATGAAAACACTTTTTAACAAAACCGAACTAAGTAGCCAATACAAATTTCATTTTGGGACTTTCCTTCTAGGGGCTAGTGGAGCAAAAGGCCCCCCAAACACTAAAATTTTAAGTTCTGAGCCTATTTTTAGAGATATTGAGATGATTTTTTAAAATGAAAATATTTTTAACAAAACCGAACTAAGTAGCCATTACAAATTTCATTTTGGGACTTTCCTTCTAGGGGCTAGTTGAGCAAAAGACCCCCAAACACTAAAATTTTAAGTTCTGAGCCTATTTTCAGAGATATTGAGACGATTTTTTTAATGAAAACATTTTTAACAAAACCGAACTAAGTAGCCAATACAAATTTCATTTTGGGACTTTCCTTCTATGGGCTAGTGGAGCAAAAGGCCCCCCAAACACTGAAATTTTAAGTTCTGAGCCTATTTTTAGAGATATTGAGACGATTTTTTTTAATAAAAGCATTTTTAACAAAACCGAACTAAGTCGCCATTACAAATTTCATTTTGGGACTTTCCTTCTAGGGAATAGTGGAGCAAAAGACCCCAAAACACTAAAATTTTAAGTTCTGAGCCTACTTTCAGAGATATTGAGATGATTTTTTTAATGAAAACATTTTTAACAAAACCGAACTAAGTAGCCAATACAAATTTCATTTTGGAACTTTCCTTCCAGGGGCTAGTGGAGCAAAAGACCCCCAAACACTAAAATTTTATCTTCTGATTATTTATTTCAGTTATTTGAAAAAAATTTTCATTAAAAAAATCAGCCATAATATCTTTAAAAATAAGCTCAGAACTTAACATTTTATTGTATGATGGACAACTGGCAATTTAACAGATTATAAAGTAGTAGGCATGTAAAACGTGAAATCATTGTCACTTTCTTGCAGAGCTGAATCATGAATTGCAAAAAAATATTTAATACATTTTACAAACAAATTAACAGGAATTTACAAATTAAACAGTTTTTGGTAGCGTAACTACTTTATATTTTGGATTTGTCCGTTCGTCAGTCAGAATGTAACTCAAATATGGGAAAACTAAGTTTAATGTCACTGTGTACAGAATAATTTAAAAAAAATTAATTTACAAACTAAAATGAATTGTCAAACGAAATCATAACCAAACTTAATGATTAGATACTTGACACTACTTACCAAAAAATAATTTATTTTCAACTTATGAATATACCTAATTAAAAAGTAATTATCCACTTTTTTGAATGCACAGTATAAAATCTATTGGAATAAATCACAATGGTATTTTTAAACTTACCGTTTGAAAAACAAGAATCCACATTTTCTGGATGGAATTGTTGACTTGAACAATCCAGGATTGTAAGGGTTTCATCAAGTTTCCGTTTACCAACTAAAAAGGCATAAAAAAGTAAAGAAACTTTTACCTACGATATGAATATTTTTAAACTTTTAAGTATTATTTATAAAACACAATCCTAATACAAAAAGTTGCAAGTTTTTATTATTTGTCGGAAAAGAATTTGCTAAGCACTGAACCGATCAAGATCTCTATTTTTATAGAAGCTTCACATTTGTCTCAGAATGATTCTGAATTTGAATTTAGATATTGAGATTGTTTTAGACTATTTATTCAACCTCCTTCTAAAAGCCCCCTAAATGATTAGTAGTGGCTGCTATATTTGTAAATATGCTTGAACAGTTTTCTAGATCATTATTTTTCATCTAACGTACAGTTTTTAAAAAGTATACATTTGAAAACCTACCTATCCTGTTAGCATGATCTTCGACAAGAGTAGGATCTGTAACCTGTAGAGTTACTTTCTCCTCCAAGCGGTCAGAAAGGATTCCATCTAATATGCAATAGATATTTGTATTTCATTTACAAGCACTTCAATGAATAACAGGGAGGTTGACCCTTCTAAAGAAAGGGGGGGAGGGGTGAAAAATATGTGGTTGGGGAAAAAATGTAAAAATTAAGAGAAATGGAAACATTTTACCCCCTCCTTGGTGAAAAAACCAAAAACAATATGTAGGAGGGGAAAAAATTAAAAAATTTGCAGCAGGGGAAAAAAATGAATCTTGTGCATATAACTATACACCCCTAATTAATAATAAATCTAACTTAAAGAAGTTGGATGTTTATCGTAGGTAAGGTAGGTAATAAAAGTGAAAATGAGAAGTAGAGGTTTTTTTACTGTTTTTGCAGTTTAGGTCTTGATCAATATGGAATTCAAACCCGGCGGGGCTTCAATTTAAAAGAAATACATGTATCCCTGAATGTAGAGAAGTTTCATCTTCGTTTAAATCTGGATTCCACAACCTCCAACGTTTACCTAAATATAAAAAGTCCTAGAAGTTTTAAGAAATATAACTTTATAAGTATTTCGAAAAAATGCTTAGGAAAAAGTCGGACAGGCAAAACTTTTTGGCAAAAAATGACGGGAAGCATTAAATTATATTTTGGATTGGTGGAAGAAGTAAAAACTAAATACTTATTTTTTTTCCAAAAAGGCATAAAAAGTAAATGTACCTGACTGATCTGATTTGGTTGATATTCCAAGTAAATTCAGACACTCATCAAACTAAAATCATAAAATGATAATCAATACATTACCTAGTCATGTTAAAATCTTAACAATGAAATACGTGTAAGATATCAACAAAAAATAACAAACTAAACACTAAAATAAATTTTGGGAAAGTAATACGTTTAAAAGACCTCCATTAATTCTTCTTTACCCATCTATTTGCACAGTGGGATCATTTGACAAATATCGGGACATCCAATCAATTGTGCCTGGTATCAAAAAATGTATAGAACTTACATCAATCAGATCAGATTTCTCAGACACATGTTTGTCTCCATGATCAGCTGTTAAGTCACCATGATCAGCTGTTAAGTCACCATGATTAGTTGTTAAGTCTTCATGATCAGCTGTTAAATTGTCAACACGCACACCTGCTTGTTTGGATTCACTTTCATTGAAAGGATTTTCTGACAAAGAACATAACTTTATTAAAAAAAGTACTAAACAAATAATCTCTTAGAAGAAGCTTTAAATAGGTATGTTAGTATAGAGATGAAAAACAACGCTGGTGTATCAAATATCAGCATAATTTCATGCCCTTAGAAAGAATAGACAATTCTTCCATTATTTATTATATCCCCTCTCATATAAGCTATATATTTCGTTACCACCTAATAAGAGTCTATTACAGATATCCATCTTTTATACAAGTTATACCTTGATTATCCTTTTTATCAGAATTGAACTGTTGACTGGCAGCAAGGGAATCTTGGTTTCCATCAGTGCAGGGATTTAACCAGTACAATCCTAGATAATATTATATGTACATTAGGGTGTATAAATTTGATTTAACTAAATCCTATCTTATGAAAAAAAAACTTTTACCACAATTTTTAAACAGAAAGGACAAACGTTTACTTTTTATTCATGAACATTAAAATCTGATAAACTTTGCTCTTTCTACTCTAGTCTAAACTAGATTGACAGTATTGCTTAAACTTTATAAAAACCGATACAAGTAAGAAACATAAATTTTTTACCTAGAGATTCAACAAAAGAGACATCTGAATTGACCGCACTCCATAGGTTTGCCTCCAATAGGTCTTGCACAGAAGAATCGCCAGTATTTTTCACATGAGAAAAATCCTTATTAGCAGGAATATATATTATATATATATATCTAATAGGCAAACAGATGAATTCAACACTGATAAAAAGGTGATTTAAAGAGGTATGGTGTACTATAATGATTATCAATATTCAATACCCACCTAGTTAAAATTTAAAACTGGTTTTAATGTAATTTTCAGAAATTCTTCAAAAAATAAAACATTTTGCAGTAAATAATAAGTGGATCAATTTAAAGTTACCTATCAAAATTTAATAAAAAATAAAAATCTGCCAAATCCGAAAGAATTTCATGAAGTAAGATTTCATACCTATTTACTTATATATTTATTCCTGCCTCATTAGCATATTCTTTAGAATCATTACCACCAGCTCTATCGTTCCTCTTTGAGGCTTCTTGGAGGGTCTGCAATCCAAGGGAATGAAAAAATTCAAGGGATTCATTTGCATTGCCATTATTCACAACTTCATTATCTTTTGATGTTTCAAAAGGATTATCATTTAGGGTTTGTAGACCTAAAGCTTGGAAGAATTCAGTCGAACTTTGTGGCTCTGTTTTGTTACCCAACATGGTTCAAGATTTAATTTATGTGGCACATAATAAAATCAAAATTAAAGACATAATCTTTGTCACTCAGAAATTGAATAGTTATAATAAAACATTTTCATATCTGAAAAAAATAACAATAGTTACCTAGGTAATATTTATAAACAAAAAAATATGTACATAAGACTAGTAAAGTTAGTCACAAAATTACAAACCTGTTATCGACAAAATAGAGGTAGGTATTAATAAGCATAATTTAGACTACCTTTTTAAAACGCAAGCATGTCTTTCTTGGTCTTAAAATTAAATTATATTTAGAAATTTTTGAAATAATAAAATAATTTTATAGCAATTATAGTTCATTCTGAATAATAAGAATTTATATCTTGGTAAAAAATCCAACATTATTAGTATTACCAGTATGATTGTCTACAGGGCTGGGATGCAATTTACTAAATTTAAAGTGTTCAGAACGTGTAGAATCATCCTAGAAAGATCAAACTTGATATGAAGCTTCCTGTTAAAAGTATTAAAATGAGCAGTTAATATTGCACAAAATTTGAAATTCTTTAAATATTTGGGTATAATCCCTTTCGTGAAAACGCCTCTTATGGAGCGTTTCGTTGTATTTTCACAATAGATTTTCTCCTATTTCTAGTCCCTGCAGGGGGCTCTAACCCTGCGGGGCAATCACCTAACTTCACATAAAATAACTTATTAAAAGCTACTGTGAAAATAAGAGCCGTTGTCACGAAAGGGACTATACCCAAATATTTTAACTTGACTAGGTAATTAAAACAAACGACGGTAAATTTTTCCATTTGAACTTCCTATTGCCTGTTTCAAAGGAGCTGTATGTGAAGTTCTAGAATTTTTCTTAAGATTTATAATATCCCTTGTAAACTTAGATCTACAGTCCCCACTTTTCAAATTAGAATTTTCAGTTGATTTTCAAAACAAGAAAATTAATCCTACTAATTTCATTCACTTTACGAAACAAATGTAAATTTACTATTCGACAAAACATTTATTTCTTTTCACTTAAAATAAGACTAACAAAATGCCTTATCTTCTTAGCTACGTACTTTTAAAATTTCTTTAATTATCATCTGAAAAACTATAAGATATGATAAACAATAACTACAATAAATTATTTATTTTATGACAAGTTTTGTAATATGTAATATGGAGTTTACATTTTTTTAACAGTTATTTGACATATTTACAATAGTTATTAAACATAAAAAAATTGGCATGGTTTCGTTCGTGTTTTATAAAGTTACACTTTTATAATTTTTAAAATAAATATTTTTTTAGTAGCGCAGCTACTCTATGTTCTATGGTTAGAAGACGAACAAAATTACATTTACTAAATCAAGATATCAATGTATTACCAGTTCCTTTTCTCTTTTTCCTTATATAATATCGTTATGTTATTGCAACGATATTTATAAACAAACAGGCTTGTTTTCGTTCGATTTAGGTTTGGTTTTTTTAAAACTTTTCAAGAAAATAAATTAATTTTAAAGCAAACAAGCATTAAATACATACATTAATAACGCATTAAATATTAATACTTTTTGTATGACATTGAAGGTACCATAGCCATATAAATTAACATTACAGTACCATAAACAAAATTTTGAGATTCATAATTTTACCAATTTTTTTAGTATCTTGTGGATTAGTTTGTTTTAAATCACGCCTCGTGAAAATTTGATGATTAGTTGGTTTTGAGCCACGCTCTATGAAAATTTTGATGATTAGTTGGTTTTGAGCCACACCACATGAAAATTTTGATGATTAGTTGGTTTTGAGCCAGGCTTCATACTCTTGCTTACTGTAGTGAGCCTTCCTTCCATCCGGTAGAGGAATTATTATGTGGTTACAATGATCTGAAATAAATCAATCAATTAACATCACAGAAAATCCGCAAAAAATATTTTCTCCAAAAAATTGTAAGATTTGTATTAATAAATGTCTAACCTAATGTTGTTATTTATGTTCATTATTGTTGATTCTCAGTTTCAATAGCGATCTAGAAATTGAGATTGTAATGGGCTAAGTTTTTATACCAGGAATGGATATTCAATTTCATTTATAGAACTATTGTGCCTCTAACTTTTCTGCCATACAAAAATAAATTACAATGGTACCCATATTTGTTAGTTTATAAACTTTTGGTACTTTTGTTGAATTAGATTAGATGGTTCCAAAATAGTAGTGTTCAAACTTTTGAACCAATATAGATTAAGATTTCTTATCTTTAACACAATTTGCAATTTACGTTAATGTTTGTCATTTTAATTATTTATTTTTAATAGTTAGGAATACTTGTAGAGGACAATGGACGATAAATAAGTCTACTCATCTTCAGAAGGTGGTGCATGTTAGTCGAAAAAAAAGGAAGTAGATGTAATGTTAACATAACTGTCCTTTCCCTCCCTGCAAAAGGCTAATGATACTTACTTCCATTATGGCCCTTTCTGCAGTTGAGGGGCGTCAGCCCCTTGCACGGATTACTGCTAGATCTCAGGTACGGCGAGTTCAGGCTGCTGGTTGTCAGAGAGGTCAGGGGCGACAGCGAGGCAGCCGAGGAGGTCGAAGAAGTCAAAGTCATAACTGCAGAGTGCGCGCTGCTTCCTACTGTTGACGACAAAAGAGGTGAAGTTGATGATGAATTAGGTACAAATGATGCGCAGGTAATTGGTGAAGATGCCATATGTGACAGTGAAACAGGTAGTATAGGCGATGAAGCATCCAGTCGTGTACGCTTATCTCCAATAGAAGTGTCTAGTTTGGTAGGTATTGACTTGCGCTTGTTTATCGAAGCGGAACGTGTTTTAATAACGGCGGCTGTCACCTCTTCAACGCTACTGGCTGCTACAGCGGCTGGATCAACGGCTAGTGCGTTTGGCCGGATAGAAAATTGTGACATGCTCGAAGATGTTGTGGAAATAAAATTAGCTCTGCGCTCGCTTAAATCTGCCATGGAGACAATTGTCAGCGGACTGCCGCCGGTTGTAACGTGCACGCCAGGCGATGCAGACATTTGGCGGCTGGTTGCAGCCGCCACAGCTGCCAAAGCCTCGGCAGGGCTAGGTGAGGGTCTTCGCGGTGACACACCGCGCGATGATTGGCCGCTACTGCTGCTAAAATTCTCCTTGTTGTCACGGGTTACATTTTCATTGCTGTCTTCATTTATGTCGACTATGTCAGGAACTATTGTTATTTCCTCTTGGCTGTTCCCACCAGAACCGTTGCTGCGACTGGCAGCTTCTTCCTTTGCAGCTTTGGCAGCAGCTACGGCAAGTGATGATAGTGCGGCAGCGGCTGCTGAGTGCTCCATGTGGCCGTCAGATTGTTCCATAGCTTTCTCTTCACTAGAATTTCTGAAATAAGGTTGGATTTTTAGATTTTTTACTACTTAATAATTTGGAAAATCAATAATATTAAATTGAAATATTGAATATAAGGACAAATTTTAAAATATAATTCTCATATTAATTAGAAACTACCTCTTTAAACGCATGAAATGACTTGTTTTAAATCTTTATGCAACATATTTATCTTGCTCTTACAAAATTAATTTTACATCTATCACCTAACAGATGGAATAAACAAGATAGGTATTTAATTTTTTAATGAATTTTGTACCTTGATTCAACAATATTAGTTGGCAATGAGTTTCCCAGAGTGGGTTCAGATCCTCGCACTTTTTTCTTGATTCTCAACTCATCAATGGGAATAGGATTTTTGAACCTTGATTCAAGGAAATTATAGAATAAAATCAGATAAAATGTCAACAATAAAAAATCAATTAGGGATATTTACAAAAAGTGGAGTCAAAAGGGGTTTTGCCTAGTGGTGAATTTATTATGGGAAAAAAGAAGAAATTCTTAACAATTTCAATTTTAAAGGACTTGACAACCCACACCTGCACGCTAATTTTTACAAATAAAATCTATTTTATCAATTTCAAACATTTTCACTTTCATAATATCCATTTCCTAATAAATTCAAATCTTATAGCATTTTCAAAATATTATAAATACATATATAACATTTTGCATCAAAAAGGATCGGTTCTTTGCGGTGAAATTATGGTCAAAAGAAGCTAGCTAGCCCCAGAAAACGGACTCTGGATAATAAAATAGGACCAAAAACGAGAAAATAATTTTGCCCCCAAAATCTTATATGAGAAATTTGCTATTGGTAGATTTGAGATATTTGGAGAAATAAGAGTTGTAGAAAAAAACACTCCTCTCCCTATAAGGAAAAAAGGGCAAAATAGGCTACATGTCATTTCATCTATAATTTTCTATGCCTGGTTCTGAGTGTAGGGTCCAAAGTTGGGATAAATGGCATGGAATTGTTCTTGTATGACTCTGACTGTTCTACCGGATCTACTGGCTCCGGATCAGGCTCTGGGTCTGGCTCTGATATGGGCATAAAGCTCGGGTCCTCTTTGTATAATCCACTGAAAAGTTTTACATTAGTCTTCTTATTTAAAATATTTCAGCATGTTGAAAAAAGAGAGAAAATTGATGTCAATAAAAAAAATTAAATACAAATATTTCATTGGTTTTGATGTAATATCGTATATAATCAGTTAAAGTTGAGCTTAATTAACAATAACCAACCAACAAAACCTTTTAATTTTTATAGCACCACAACTTTTATTATACATGAATCATGTTAAAGACAATAGAATGAACATTAAAAGATGAATAAACAAGAAGTGCATGAATAAACACAATTGAAAAAAGCTTCGTTACTTACCATATTTTGAGATCATTAGCCACTCTAAGGAAAGGTTCAACATCTGATGGTGTTATTTCAATCTGACCTAAACATTTTAAACAATTTATTTGACATCTTTTTGTTATAAGATTTTTTTTCAGATCATTTTTAGCTGTTTATGTAAAAGGGTAATATTTTTGGCGCCCTTAGATATGATGCGGTTAAGGCTGGGCCTGGAGTAGACACCAACCAGACAACAAGCTATATATAATCATACCTGTATAAAGATATTGAAGAATATTGTGAATATAAACTGGAGGAACTCCCACAATGTGTACTATAGCCAACTTCTCTATGTTGTTCGCAAGTATACTAAAATATAGAAAAATAAGATGACAACATAAATAAACTAGTAGGTTAACTCCAAGCCTCTAGAAGCGGGTGAGGCTAACAAATTGCATAAAACCACCACAAGACATTTTTAATTTGTTAAAGCTTCTCTCATTTGAAGCAGCATTCTTTTTATATTTTTAGCAACAAAAATACCTTATTGCTACACCCCAAAGATAATTTAGAGTATTGAAAGTAGGAATATTTTAGTCCTTTACTATTCCGCAGTTATTTGTATCAAGTTTAAAGTATTTTTGTTTCAATTCTATTTTATAATAAAGAAACAAGTACATTTTGAATTTTTGGAATAATCTGTAATAAGTAAATATATAAAAACTATAGAAGCAAAAAATTGCTATAATCATTATCTAAGTCCCTGGAGGTTAAATGAGACAACCTACCTTCTGAAATATTCACTGGAGGCACAGAGCACCAGTTTATGCGCCTGGAAGTATTTATCCCCGCAGGTTATGGTCACATCTGTCAGGATCTCATTCAGCCGCAGGGAGGAGATACTAGAGAAAAAATAATTGCTGTGGTCCGTCCAGCTGCACATGTAATTTTCCTGTACCATTTTTATATTTCTGAAATGGAAAAAATAATTTACCTGGATTTTTAAATTTGTATATCAATCACAAACTTTGTACCTAGCCTAATAAATTACAAAACATTAAAGCAATTTGATAGTCTATAGATTGAATAAATGAATAGAACAATGGAAGATACATTAACTTTCCCTCAATTCTTATGTGTCCCATTAATAGCTTTTTTCATGAGGAGGAGAAAGGGTTATAGATTCCGCTATCTCCAAGGTTTTAATGTTGAAGAGTAGGGTAGTTACTCTTAAATATCAAGGAGGGAATCTCCTTAAAATTGCATAACACAAAAAGGAGTAGTTCTCCTTGTACAATTCAGACCAGAAGGATTTCTCCTGTTTTAGTTCAGGAGGTATTCTCCTTATTAATATTATTATTCTGGTGTCTATTTAAAAATCCAGAGAAGTATTTCTGTATCAATTTTCACTTAAAACATTTCCCAAAGAGCTCTTGTAACATATCACAAATTAATCAAGTAGAAATCACTTTAGACAGAAACGTGCATTGTTTTTTTAAGGGTTGTGATAGGCTACCTCTTGCTTGCACGCCTCTTAAACAAAGTGAAGCTTTATTCCCAGCGAGATTTCTTCTTAGGTTGTTCTGTAAAATCAGTTTCCAAGTTCCCCACGAGACTTCGCGCATTCTTTATACTCCTGTTAATTGCCTCCCTGAAAAAAAAATCGTCAAAGATTTGCTATACAATAAAATTAAAAATGTAGTATATCTTTTAGCTAGAAATTTTTATTTTACACTGTTTAAGACAAACTGTTCTTTTATAATATTACATTTACCCGGGGGGCCCCCCCCTGGCCCTGGGGGGGTTTTTTCCTTCAATAAAAAACAAAAATAAAAAAAAATTTTTTTTTTTGGGGGGGGGGGGGGGTTGTCGACCCTTTTTTAAAAATATATTTTTGAAATAAAAAATTGGGGAGGTTGTGGGTGTCCCAACCCCCATGAAAATAATTTAAACCATCACAGGACCAGTAGGTATATTCCCTGAAGAGTAGAGCCCAATCGGATTAGTGGTTTATGAGATCTTAAGCTTCAGACAGACAGACAAGCATCGTACTACTTTGTATTATAGGTAACGATACCTACCAATTTCAATAAAAAAATAGAGTCAAAAACAATCTTTTGTACCAAAAGGAAATACAATCCTCTTTTTAGGAAGAAATATCCCTCCCCATCAAAAAAAAACCAACTATTACTTACATTTCTTCTGGTTTAAGATTGACATTTGTAGAATCTGAGTTGTACCAATCTGTTGTATCATCTGAAAACAGAAATGTTATATCAAGATTAGTAACTTAAAATATCGCAATTGTCAGTGACAATCCCATTTATTTTTAGACTTATTAAAATTTTTCTCCTATTTCTAGCTATGCGGGGGGCTCAAGCCCTCCAAGGCATATTTTCTAACCCTGCTGGACAATCATTAACATTTACTTAACCTAACCTAACCTAAATCAACCTTTCAAAAGTTACTGTGAAAATACGATAAATCCCGCAACTTCGTTTTCTTTCCATGACCCGAATTTTTTCCTTCATTTTTTTGGTTTTTTTGCCGTGGGAAATGATTATTATTTTCCACCTCCATTCTTTAAAAAGGACATAATGAAAGTGGTAATGTTTGGAGGCGAAATAGATTTTCTCTTAGTTAAATATTCATTCATTAATCTTTTTGGCAACCTTTTTTTCTTTAAAATGGAAAATGTTACCTAAAGTTCTCTGATTATCAGGCTGCGCCCCTTGGCTTGCAGGATTAGGCTTAGCTATTCTGTAACCAAATTTATCCTTCTCATCCGGGGCTATATTCATGTCCACAGCATTCTAAACAAAATTAACTTTAACTTTAACAATTACAATCCTTTTATAAAAAGTATTTAAAAAGATTTTTGTTTGTTTGTCCTGTTGAGATCTCGCTTAACACTGAACATTATTGAGTTCTCAATTTTAAGGGAAGCTTCACATCCCGGTATAGTTTTAGGCTATTTCATTTTTAGATTTAGGTCTTGGTATGCTTTTTGTTCATGTTTCTGACCCCTCTTTACCCCTTAATGTTAGAATACAGAGCAACTAAAGAGACTGACATAGCTTCAATAACAATATAAATGAGCAGGTTTTATTTATTTACCTGGAAAGCGGCCTTCCCTCGCAGCACTTCTGCATGATTGTATATACATCTGTCTCCAAACTTGCATAGCAGTCCTCGCTTCCACATTACACATGGCTAAAAAAAATAACAATATAATATGGAAAAATCGCTCAGAACACTTTACGAGTTCTTATAGCAGTAAAGCTATTCTTTAACTTTCATTGTCTGTCGAATTTTATAAGGGAAATATAATTTTCTTGACTGCTATCAGAGATAGTTGTCATTTTTTTAGTATGTAGATTCTTGTGACTATCAAGCATGTTCTCTAAAGTGCACTTTGTCCTAATTGTCCGTCACTTTTTCTCGGATGATGAATATTCTATTAAAAATAAATTTAAGCTTCTATTGAGATATATTGATTTGAATGTCTAATGAGCATCTACTTAATTATTTATCATCAATATATTTATAATTATTAGATATTACATATACTGTCATTCTAGTATGGGTACTAATTAACTTTGATTTTAAGATATTAATGATCTCGTGAAGTGTTTTGTTTTGACACTTTCAGCATGAGAAAATACAATTTTGTATAACAATACATTCAACATGTCACTGACAGACACACGGATATGCCTTAATTTTAGAGTAGCTACGTCATTGAAAATGTTCATTCAAATATTTGAGTAAATGATACAAAGAGAAAGCGAGTGAAAAAGTGTTGCGCTCCTTATACTAAAACAATTTTATGAGTAAAAGCACAGTTCGAGAGAGAGAGATTTTTTACAGCAAAACAGTGGGGGAATTTAGGGGGGGAAGAGGAGGAAAATTTTGATGCAAGGGGGGAGGGGGATTTTGTTTAAAGCAATACAGAAGGGCAGAGGGGGGCTACATGGAAAGGGTTGGAAAAAAAGGAAGGGATAATTGGATATTTAATATATATTGTATATTTCAAGTTAGTATAGTAGTGTAGCAAGGCACTTTTTACGAGAGAAATAGGGAAAGAAGGGGTTATCACATGGGGTAAAGGCTTCGATAAGAAAAAGAGTAGGTTAATCAAATGGATCCAAGATATAATGAGAGGAGAAAAAGAGAGATTGTCTCAGAAGGAGTAGAGTATAAAAATACGACTAAAAAAGGATAAGTGGATAACAGAGATAAATCCTAAAGGGGGGCGGGGGGGGTTAAAAGAGTTATACAAATAAATTTTTGAAGCTTATTTTAAAAGCGGGGGGGGGGGGTTGGCCAAAATGTGGCAAAAAATAGGAATAAATGTGAA
>LS053851.1:559-10630 GCA_900241095.1 Acartia tonsa | reverse complement strand
TTAATATTCTGCTAATTCAGTTCTGACAATCTACAAGTGTTAATGTTCGTTTGTCCTTCCATTTCAGAGCTTCGCTTTTATGAATGTTGTCATCCTTGTTAAGTTATCATCAGAGAATCCAGAGCATCAAATGTTTGTAATGGTATACGATACTCTAACATCAGGGACGTCCAAGGGGTGGGGGGATAACGGGGTGAATACCCCCTCCCCCATATAAAAAAGCTTGGACGTTCTTGTCTAACACTCAAGGATATTAACATCCCCGACGACGAGCGGATGCGCTACGTGTTGAGCCACGGTTACGAATTAACTTAAATATAAATAACTTCGATTACAAAAATTCAAGCAAAATAAAAACATTGTTTTATCACTATTTTATTACGGATTTTTACAATTATACAAATTCTACATTTTATACATAGATTAATTAGGTAATATTTATTAATTTAACTATTTACTTAAATTTTTAAAAAAGCTTACCTAGTTTTTTTTACATAAAACACTTATATTACAATTACACAAGGACAATATAATATATATCTAGAATTTAATGAGAATTTGAAAAACAGGTTATTTTCAGAAAAAAAGGCAATATTTGATAAAAAGCTTTCTTTAACTAAATTACACGTGCTAAAACTAAGTCTCTACATAAATAAAGTAGTAAGATTTTTTGTCTTTGCCGTAGGATCTTGCTAACCGCTGAACCGATTTTGTTTTTCCTTTACAAGATAGCTTCTTATAGGTCCTGGGAAGGTTTATAACTGTTTATTAGTTTGCTTGACAAAGCAGGAATCATTTTAACTACAAGTGGGCGTGTTACACTTTACACTGATGACTAATATTTCCAACAAGGGAGGGGACATTAGACTAAAATTATTTTCTGGTCCTCAAACTTTCTCTTATTTGTAGAAAATCAAATCTTTATTGGGTTGTACAAACTGACAGTTTCTTAATTTTCCACCAAAAATTTTGATCTACAGAAAAAGGTATAATTTTGTTTATAATAATAGGGGATGAACCTAATTCTATCGTCCATTGTCTTATCCCTTAAGATCCATAAGATTACATAAATATACATTTCACAAATAGGTAACAACTAAACTGGGAATAAGAAATTTTAAAAACAGGTTAAACAATATTTAAGCATGATAAAAGATAATGTGTATTTGAGTCAAACACTTTACAATTAATTTAACAAGATGATGGGCAAGAAAATACCGTTTCTAAAAGTTGTACGGGGTCATGCGCAATATTGGAAGGGTGACGCAAATTTCAGATCTCAGTCTTCGCGGTTTGAGAAATTGAAATGCAACTTTACATGCTAGCAAATTAAAAAATCTTGCATGCATCGCTTTTATCTTATAGAGAAAATATGTAAATTAAATAATATTTTACCGCGAAAATTGATATATGAAATTTGCGTCACCTTTCAAATATTGCGTATGACCGCGTACGACTTTGTGAAACAGCATTTTCTTACCCGTAATCATTTAATAAATACAGGGATATGGGTGTTTGACACCCGAAGAAAATTAAATTTTTCACGTCAACCTTTAATTATTTACATACTGTATAAAACATTGAAATAGTACTGATATTTCCATGCCGGTTTTTGTTATTACTGAAGTTTAATGAGACTAAATATACAAAAATGTAAATTTGAATCAGATTTGTTTTTTTAGGTTCTATGTCCCTTGTCCCGGAAAAAAAAATTAATGCAAGATTTATTATTAGGTATACTGTTAAATTTGAAGCTTTTCTATAATAAGGGTCGGTCCATTCGTCCGTAACGGTTAGCCTTTTTCATTAATTTTAACATTTTAGAATTATCCTATTAATTTCAAAATTTGCATGATGAATGATGATTGCTATAACAAATAGGTACGACTATTTTGTATATCTTTATCCTATTCATTTGACTTTTGGAATATTGATTCCAAGAACAACAAGGTACAATATAATAAGCGAAACATCTCATGTTCTAAAATGTAAATACGCTCTTAAACAGAATCAGTATTTAAATATTTTGAATCACCTTTATAGACAAAATTTTATTTAGACTTTAATATCAATTTTCTGCTTATCAAGTTCTGACACTCTACAAGTGTTAATGTTCGTCTGTCCTAACGTCTCAGAGCTTCGCTTTTATTAATGTTGTCATCCTTGTTTTAAAATTTTTACTACAACATATTTTTATAGAAAATGATGTTAAGCATCTTCGCTTGTCATTTCGGTATGTTCTTTTTCTCCAACATCTAACGGATTTTCATCTTCAGAAATACTTTCCTCTTCATTTGGTGTATTTTTTTCGTCATCTTTATTAACTTCTGAATTTTCTTGCTTCATCTTATGTGGAGACAAACATACAGCATTGTACTTTAAATGGAAATTCAAATGCTTCTTGTTTTTAAATTTGGTTCCGCAGCTCGTACATGATACCTAGGTAAAAATAAATAAAATTATTAAACTAAAAAATCTACCAAACACTTTTTTGTAAAATCCACGAAATCCTAAACCACCTATGTAGTAACAGTTGAGGCTATTTTTCTTAAGTAAATGTCTTAAGGCTATTTTGTCCTGAGGCTATTTTTTCCGAGGCTATTTTGTCCAAGATCCAAATAAATGGATATAATATACATGGATATTGTAAGAGAGACTTGCATACCCTGATAAAAAGTTTCTACTAGCTGGCTAATATCAATATATTACCCTCCCCTAACCTTGGAAGAACACATTGATTAATATCTGAGTACTATATTAAAATGAAAAATTTACGCCTGCGCTCATAGCAAAGACGACAATGTCAATACAGCTTTATGAAGAAAAATCTTTTTCCAGTATGGCTTCGAAACCGATTAATATCCGGTGGATTATAACCAGTTCTCAGCCATACCGAAAAATCATGTAATGTATCGTATTATGTCCAAGTTTTCTACGAATATAAAAATGTATCGTCATCTCGGGGCCAACAAAACTAGTTTTAATCTTATAATTGTATATATTTTCATATCCGCGGAAAGCTGTTTATAATACGATGCGTGATTAACAACTATTTACCTGACAAACGGCATTATACTTGAGATGAAAATTTAAATGTTTATCATTCAGAAATTTAGTTCCACAACTCTCGCATTTAACCTGAAATTATTAGTATAAAGTTAACAATTTGTGGTCCACGGGTCCAACAAAACAGGTTTTAATCTTATAATTTTCATTTTATTATCCACGGAAAGATGTCTATGAAAGGATGCGATAAATAACTATTATTTATTCTATCTAATTTTGTATCATCAATCTGATATAATATCACATTGATTAAACCGGGCCGAAGACGACCTCCCCCCTCCGTTGTCATAATATGGTTGTATCTCATTCCTATACATGTGAATACATTGCAGTCAAAACAATGTGAACAAAAGCACTACTTGCCAGGGATATAAGGGATAAGACAAAGGCCGATTAATCGATGTACATTCCCAATGATGATACACAAAATTACCCATTCTATAGATTACAATATGTGGTTGAAACGTTTGAACGCGCAACATAATTAATCAACCATTAAAATTCAATAAATGTCCCCAGAGTTGTTAGGCCAACGAATAAGAAAACTTTATTATAAAACTTTTGGGACTAAAAATAAGCCCATTGTCCCCTCCCGCCCTGACTACTTGCCTTTAATTCATCATCAACTTTCTGCACTTTTATTTCAACTCCCAGCTTCTGAAGCTTCAGCTCAACCTCTTCTTTGTCAAAACTTTTCTCATTTTCTGCAGGTTTCTGTCCTAAATTATTCTCCATATCCTGCTTTTCTTGTTTGATAACTGCTGTGCCCTGTTTATTATAGACAGTAGTAAAATGCCGTTTCTTAAAGTCGTACGTTTTTATACGCAATCTTTGAAGGGTGACGCAAAAGCGATGATTGCAAGATTATCTAATTCTATATGATATAAAGATAACATTTTCTTAAATCGCAAAAACTGATTTCTGAAATTTGCGTCACCCTTCCAACATTGCGTATGACCTCGTACTACTTCGAGAAACGGCATTATATTACTGTCCATCCCTGTTTGTACGCATCTAGAGTCATGACATCTGTACTTGTTGTGATGCGTATATCACAGGAATCGTCATTTTCAAATTTGGAGACTTGAAACTTTTCCTCATGCTTCTCCTTCTTGATACAAGCTCGCATATGAGATTCTATGGGGAGATGAGAATTAGGATTTTAAAATCAAAGAGAAAGGAGATAATCGGCTGTTTTTTACACGTTTTCTTATTCGTTGGCTTAACAACTTTGGAGACTTTTATTGAATTTTGATTGGTTGGTTTATTATGTTGAGTATTCAAATGTTTCAACCATTAATTTTAATCTACACAAGGAGTGATTTAGTTTGTCATCATGGAGGATGTACATCAATTTAACGCCCATTGTCTTATCCCTTTAGATCCCTGTTTTAAAATAGACTTGATAATTGAAGCATGCTTATTATTTAAGGGAAAAAAGAAACTTACAAAAAATAATAGTAGTTGAATACCAAGTCTTGTACCTAACGAGCTAAAACATCAAATTTTTTTTCAATGAGCTGTAAAAAAGAAATCTCTTGAGAAAAATAAACTTAAATTATTGGAAAAAAGAACTGCTTTGCTTATCTACTGAATATAAGTAACTTGCATACTGTTTGTTTTTCATTATATGCAACAATTTTTCATGTCTACAATAAACTATATATTGTTTTTAGACCAAAGATGGTGGTATATCCCACCCGCCCCCAATAAAAATTCCTAATCAACATTCCTGGATCGTTGGGGTCTGGAAACGGCTTCTGGCAGATGTTACAACAATACTCCTCTAGCGGCTCTGCCACCTCGGCCTTGATTTTATCCACCACCACGCCGTTCACGCGGATCTCACCAATAACATTCTTAGCACACGCATATTCCCTGTGATAATAGAGATAATATAGACTAGGGTTGGGTCGGATATCTTGTTTGGCCGAATATCCGGTCATTTTCAATATCTAACTGGTTACCGGATATTGAAATTATTCGGATACCGGATATACGTCTGATTTCTAATACCAGATATCCGGTAATTTGCTGGATATCTGGCCAAGCCCTAATATAGACACATCCTCTCTAAATCAGCCAATAGTAAAATACTAAATGTACATTTCAGACATGGCATTAGTTGAAATTGTGTATAGATTTTAATAGAAAAGGGCATAATTGTTTCATTTTCTTGGTATAACCAGTCAACTATAAAAAGTCGCATTTTTTTGGATAAAGCTTTTCTTGGATATATATTATATTTTGTAAAAAAAAATTCCCAGTATGGTGTCAAGCACATGATAAATAAAAACCTATAATAAGTTAGTTATATTCCTTAGGTTAAAGTTAGCTTTCTAGAAATTATATCCTCAAAAAATTTTGTTCCTTGTATAACTTGAATTCAAAAATTAAACAAAGGTGTAGTTTGTATGCTATGGAATCTCTTTTTAGGCTTGACGAATTTGGGGTCAAATGGACCATCTAGATATAATATGTCTATTTACCTGTGATACATGAGTGCTTCCATAGCATAGAAAGAATCCCCACACACGTTGCATGAGTATTCCACAATATTGTTTTCATAATCGTCCTCCATAGTTGCCTCCTCGTCGTCATAGTATTCCTCTTTTTTGATGCGCGGACTTTTCTTCACTGGTCGCAGCTTTCGTTTTTCAGGTTTAAATTCGGGTTCCCCACTGTCGAGAATTGAACTAGAAGTATGTTTTGTGTTTTAAAAGATGCTTTGGGTTAATGCAGGGATCTAAAGGGATAAGACAATGGTCGATAAATTGATGTACATACCCAATGATGTTCAACAAAATAGTCCCTTTTGAAGATTATAATAAATGAATTAATAGTTCTCAAAGTAATTAATCTAATGAATGAAAAAATTTTATTAAAAAACTTTGGGGAATAGTGTAATAAACATCCCAATGTCCCCTCCCTCCCTGGTGATTTGAAAGATGCCTTGGTTCAATGCCTATTGTTTTAAAGTAAGCAATGTGAAAATGAATTTATGGAGGCCTTTAGTTAATCAACCCTCACTTATGATATTTTAAAAGAAAAAAATACAAATAAAATGGAGAGAGCATTTTTGTCAAGGTACCCTCCTCCAAACTCCCCAAAAGTAGTTATTAACTTTCCCTTGGTCTATAAGAAACTGTGCTGCAAAGGAGAACTATATAGGGCTAGTGGTTAGCGAGATCTTTAACTACACAGAGAAATTTCCTGTTACTTTTATATTAACAGATTATAAAACATAAACCTCTGTGGATGGAAAAGGCTGTTACTACTTAGCTAAGAACATAATCAATGAAAAATAGCCAAGACAGGGCCAGAAAATAGTACTAAGAAATACATTTGGATCATGGAAAGAAAACGAAGTTGCGGGTTTCGTCTAATTTTCACAGTAGCTTTTATCCTGCAGGGCATATTTTCTAACCATGCAAGGCAATTATTAACATTTACTTAACCTAACCTAACCTTAAATAACCTTTCAAAAGCTACAGTGAAAATACGATGAAACCCACAACTTCGTTTTCTTTCCATGACCCATACATTTTAACTTGCATTAGGTATTGATCTTAGTAATCTTTTCAACAAGCATTTGTACCTAAGACTAACAGTAACGGGGTTGATTGAGATAAAAAAATAATATAACCATTGCCAATTTAAACAGAAAAGCTGACGTTTTCTTTAAAATAAAATCATCTAAAAACTTGGAAGTATTTGAATGGTGATTTTTATTTTATTATGATATTTGAATCGATCTGATTGATTATATCAAACGCATTCGTAATGTTAAAACACACATCCCTAGATTTAGATTTTTTAGACTTCTTCTTGCCATGTACATTCTTAACATGTTTCTTCAAGCCCTCCTTTCGCGCAAACGCTGATTCGCATAATTCACATGCAAATATCTTTTCCAGCGGTCCTTTCGGCTCGTCCGAGTGCACCTGCTTAATGTGTCTATTCAGCCGATCTTTTCTTGAAAAAGCCTGTTCACACACGTCACAAACAAACGGCTTCACCCCCGAATGACACACCAAGTGTCTGTCTAAGTGATACTTTGTGCGGAATGCCTTGGCACAAAATGTACACGAATGCGGCCGCTCGGTGCTGTGGGTGAATTTGTGTCTGTAGAGATGTTGCCGGCTTCCAAAACATTTGTTGCACTCCTCACACACAAATCGTTTCTCATCCTTGTGAACGTTTTTCATGTGCACATCGTGTTCATATTTGCCTAAAACAAATGGTATTTAAGATTTTCAAAAAATAATTGTTACTTATAACATTTTTAAATACTAATAACTTAGACTTATTGGATAATGAAAAGAAAACGAAGTAGCGGGTTTCTTCATAATTTCACAGTAGGTTTTGATAGGTTATTATAGGTAAGGTTATTGTTAATGAATTTAGAGTTAGGAAATTGCCATGAAGGGTTAGAGCCTCCCGCAGGGGCTAGAAATAGGTGAAAAGCAACTGTGAAAATACGATGAAACCCGCTACTTCGTTTTCTTTCTATGATCCAACTAATTTTTTTAAATTTTGAATATTAAAGTTATATGGTGACTGCTGTTTTGGAGATCTTTGTGACAGTCATAAAACGATGATCATTAGGTTTTTTAAAAATTTCTCATTTATGTAAAATTGTAAAAAAAACTTTTTATATGATTGTTTCTTATCATTTCCTATACATGAAAACACAAGCAGGGATCTAAAGGGATAAGAAAATGGCCGTTAAATTGATGTACATTGATTTGTTAATAAACAAAATTAACCCTTCTGAAGATTAAAATTAGTATTTTAAACGTTTAGACACTAAACTTTATGAATCAACTAATTAAAAAAAGTCTCCAAAGTTGTTAAGCCAACAAATAAGAAAACGTTATCATAAAACTTTGGGGACTAATGTTACAAAGAGCCCATTGTCCCCTCTCTCTCTCTGGAACACAATACCTAGTCAACAAAAATAATAAGTAGGTACCTACCTGAAAAATCAATATTACAAACCAGACAGTCAAACTTCTTCCCCGGCTCCACGTCCAATTCAAAGTCCTTGTCCGCATAGACACACTTCTCCCGCTTGTGCCCAATATAGCTGGCCTTGTGGGTGAAGGATTTGCCACAGGAATCACAACAATATGGCTTCTCGCCTAAGTTATCAATCAAATTGATTTAAAATACAGTGATTTAAAGGGATAAGACAATGGTCGATGAATTAATGTATATCTCCAATGATGACCCCCTCTGTAGATCAAAAAGAGTTGTTGAAAACGTTATTATTATGATATCATTAGTCACGTGTAATAAACAGCCTATTGTCCTTTCTCTCTCTGTTTATAATATCATATGACTTTATTTGTACTTAGTACCTAACGAAGTTTCAAGACAACAAAAAGCTAATCCAATTTTGAAAAAAAGCAAAGTGTTAGAAAAAAATTATTAGGTACGAAAAAAGAACGGACGGGCTGGAAATCTTTTTGGATCATCGTTTTAGATGTCCCAAGGCCAGGGACACACATATTCAAAAAATGTAATACCTATCTTTTTTTCAAAAAGGCATAAAAACTTTAAAAGATCAGTAAAGTAGAATGCAACAAAAATAAAAGGATATTATGACATATCACAAAAACAGAGTTGTTATATTGGTATACAATGCATTGGCCAGTCAATTTATCAGAAAACATCTAACAGACAACTAACCCTTTGATCATTCGATCATTTGTCCAGAAGTCCTAACTGTGCTTGGTCATGGGTTGGGTTAGACCTTGGTATTTCCCTTATAATGTATCAGCATATCAGCAGTATGTATTGTTATTGTTAGAATTAATATATGATTAATTTATAACCTGTTTAGGTTAATCTACATCAAGTTGGCAAGAAACCTAATGAAATACACCAAGCTGGGAAAGGAGTGAGAGGCCAGGAAGAATTGATGGGAATCGAACCAGTGATTTATTACACCAAGTTGCTATAGTTAAAATAAACCAAGTTAATATATTTTTGTATTGTTTATTTGTTTTTTTTACTTATTTTATTTATCCATTCCAGAGTTAAGATTTTGGGGTTTTAGCTTACTCCGTAAATGACATCAAGTCTGTTTATGTTTCAGAAGAGATGTGTGCATTATTGTTATTCTTTACATAGTTGGGACACCTGCCATTTTAGTCACTGCGCTCCAATTTAGGCATGTTCTTCATCTTTAACCATGACACAATTTAGACCGAGATTCGAACCCATTGGAAAAAATGAGTTGGGACTGTTTACTGATTAAGGCATTTCCCCTACTAAAACTAATACTCTTTTAATGTCTCTAGTATGAACCATTGTGGTCCAAACTCCTAGGGATCTAAAGGGATAAGACAATGGCCGATAAATTGATGAACAATACTAATGTTGATACACAAAATTAACCCTTCTATATATTAAGATTAGTGATTGAAACGTTAGAACACTTAACTTAATGAATCAACCATTCAAAAAGTCTCCAAAGTTGTTAAGCCAACGAAAAAAGAAACGTTAATATAAAAGTTTATGGACTAAATACAGTAATAAACAGTCCATTATCCCCAAAAATAAATTTAATTCCATTTTTGATTAATTCCTGTATGCACTCTCATGTGTTTGATCAGCTGACAGTTTTTAGCAATTCTTTTACCGCAGACTTCACATTTTAATAAATTGCTGTCGTCCCCTCCATGCTCGTTGGCTAGATGTTCTAAAAGAGAAAAAAACCTCTACGATTTGTTTTAGTGTGTCGCTTAAAGATTTGTGCCTTTTTTTAAAAGCTTTTCTGTAGTTTGGGTAGTTAATTTTCCAACATTTTTTTCATTTTAGAGAAAATAGACCTTAAGGATTATTCATGCCAAGTTTCATAACAAAATTCGGATTCTAAGTGCCATTTGCGCATTGATTACGAGATGGTTGCATTAAAAATAAATAGATACAATTTAGAAAGAATAGTAATTATGGAATGTTATAATTGTCCTACTTATTTCTAGCCGGGTGATTCAT